>JAENPR010000978.1:0-244204 GCA_018135685.1 Themeda triandra | reverse complement strand
AAGGCTGCTGGTCATTGGTGTAAGCTGTTGTGTCTTCCGAGTTGTAGCTGATTAAGTACAAATCCTTTCAGAATGGTAAGCTTTTATTTGTGATATAGTAACACCGCTGAAGAGTTGTATCACGGTCAATAAGATTCTTTACTATAATTTGTTTTGTAGGACTCTGATGAGGAACAGTATTATTATTCATCACCAACCGCTGACGAAGAACCAAATCATAGTGAAGAGGAAGAGAGAGATGGTAGTACGGAACATAGTGAAGATTCTGCACAGGAGGGAGAGGAGGGAGATGCTGATGCGAGAGGGGTGGAGCATCGATCCTCGTCGACGGAGAAAGAGTACAAACCGGAGAAAGAGGACAGAAACAAAGTGGCCGAAGACAAGATAGTTGTAAAGGAGCTCACGGAGGTTGGGATGCCCAAAGAGGCAGCAACACGAAGGGCAAGAATGACGAGGCTTGCTGGTCTGATTGCTAGGCAAAGGATACGATTGTACGAATCATCATTTAGTGACCTAAGTGATGAAGCCAAGAGTAGATTATTTGATGATTGTGTCCAGCCTTGGTTGGGTTTCCCGAGAGGTTTAAAGGAAAGGGCTTGTAAGAAGATGATGCAGATGGTAGCCAAATGTTGGAGAACCCACAAAAGCTATCTAGTACGCAACTTTGTTAGCAAAGGACTGAATGCTACGGTGAAGCACACATACATTCCTCCATCCGATTGGGAAAAGTTTGTGAAACTAAAGCAGAGCGAACTTGCAAAGAAAGAAAGTGCGAAATTCAAGAGGCTTCGGGCCAGGAACAAGCATGACCACCGTCTTGGGACAGGAGGGTATCTGGGAAAGAGGCACGGTGGGAGCAAGAGGACGAGGATTTAGCTGCGATGGCATCCCTAATCCTTGGGACCAATTTCCGGCCGCTCTAGGAATTTCATGCGTGCACGGGGTAAACTGGTCATATCAAAAGGTGAAGCTAAGATTGTTTGGGCAAATGAGGAAGCTGAGTTTCTCTCTCAAGAACTCTTAAGGAAGAAAGCAGAAGCTGAGTCTTCGGGGACATTTTGGCCGGGGATAAAGATCTGCTCACTACGGCATTGGGACAACCGAGAACGGGACGGGTCGCATGCGTGGTCCGTCAAGCTCCATTGGTTGGAAGTTTTGGCCGGATTGCACCGACATGTACCGAGAAAGAGAAAGCGTTTGGATATGGAAGCCATTAAAGAACAAGTGACACGTGAAATTACGGAGAAGGTCACACTTGATGTTACGAGAAGGTCACAAATGATGTCATGGCCAAGCTACGTGCACAAGGATTGATTTTGAGCTCACCTTCCAACATTTCTCCTGTCCCCAGGTGGTAAGAACGGTGCCTCGGTCTCGGATGCCCCTCCTGTTGGTGGTAAGAACAGTGCCTTAGTCTTAGATGCGATGCCTTGGACAAATTTGGTGGAACTGCCGGATGAAGGTCTACAAAAACCCTGTACATTAGTACTCATCAACCGTGAAGGTTATCGGTGGAGAGTAGCATCGGGTAAAGTATGGCCAAACAAAACTTCGATATATAGAGATCCATTAGAGGAGGGTTATGCAGTTGTACATATTGATCGTATATATTCGGGACATGAGGGCAAGCTGCTGATTCCGCCAAGAAATGAGGTAAGAACTCTTGGACAGGCTATGTGTAAAAGGGTCCCATGGAAGAGGGAATGGATTGTGGTCGCGTGAGGGGTTATCTGCTCCAATCACCTCAAAACCTCCAACGCCCGTTTTTTTTGCCAACCCTGCGACACCTAGTTTTCCACCTTCACGATATGACAAACCGGATGCTTCTACTGTTACAAATTGTTCTTCCATGGCAGTGTTAGGCAAGAAGAAACCTAAGCTCCTAAATCCTGCAACTGCATCCCAGCCAGCCCGTGGAGCAGCCTTGAGTGACACCAAACTCGATTCGAAGGTGTTTGTCAAGCAGCAGCAGCTGGCCTCTCAAGCAGCCAAGCGTGACACCCGCATGGATAAGAAGCCTGTCAAGGAGAAGGTGCAGCAACACAGGAAATCTTCTAAAAGTGCATCTGTGGGTCGTGTTTGGGGAGAGCCCAACCCAGATTTCATATTTGGAAAGCCAATGCTACCACAAAAGAACTTGCTAAGCGGGACCTGGATGTGTTGCTCTTCATGCCCACTACATGGAAGCATGTGCACGGAATCGGAAAGTCCCGTATTTTGTTATGACCACGCCTGAGCATTTTTTGCATGAATCAAAAACTTATCAATCATTCCCTGTGAGATTTGAAGATATGTTTGACCTCTTCACACTAGATGCATTGGAGATGCCCATTCTTCATTGTTTGATGCTATAAGTACAATTTATTCGTCCCCCGAGACTCATCTATTAATTTTTAGCTACGGATGCTCTCCATTTATTTCCTTGCTAAATTGCTTTTGTATGATTCTTTTATTTTGTAGATGCTGTTTGTAGAAGCTAGGGACATGTCTGCCCCAGCTGGCCTTCTCGATCCATATGCATTGTCCATACAAAGCTTGACCGAAAAACAGTTCTGCGTGCAGTATCTGGAAAAAGGCCTAAGGAAATATGCGAAGAAAGAGTATGTGATGTTTCCGTACAACAGTGGTGATCACTGGATCGTTGTTATCATTGTCCCCAAGTTGCTGAAGGTGTTTTACCCGGACTCCAATAGAGGTCGCAATACAGATTTGATTGGGTTGAGATCTGTGATAGATGAGTGAGTGTGTTTGGTAACCTGCTGCTATCAATACATGTGTTTATTTGTTATTTTTCTTATTCAAAGTAAAAAAAAGTCTGTGTAGGGCTTTTGGCAAATCCCAAAACAAGGCGAAGAAGAAGCGCAAAATTAGAAGTTGTCGCATGCAATCAAAACTCCGGTAAGTTGACGTTTCACTTCCAATATTCCAATCATGAACTGTGTTTGAATACCATTATTAACCGCATGTCTGTTTTGTTCACAGTGCCTAACGCAACCTCTGGACAACACAAGTGGGTTCTATGCGGCTCACCACATGATGTGTGCGTTGCGACAGACCAATTTGGTAATTGATGAGGTACGGCAGATCTGTTTACTAATTTATAATGTTGTCCGAATTTGAATGCGGTGTTTAATTCTCCAATGCTGAACCCCAATGCTCACAACACCAAACCAACATAAGAAAAAGAGTCGTGAAAATGGATAAAATGCATATCAATAGAGAGAACAAATAGTCTAATTGGGGATCAAGGCAAAATGCATGCCAATACCTTTAGGCTGCTAGTATATACAACAATGACACATATGAGTTCAGTTATATACAAGTGCAACGTACAAATTGGCATTTAGGTTGTATACATTACGGATCAACAATGGCAGCTCTGGATCTACCTGAAACAAAAGAATAAACACTGAATATTTACTTTCTTATCATGCTAGCTACTTCTAAATGGATAATTTTCCATATATGTATGTAGGATTTGTAGTGAATTTAACTTAAATTGGATATCCACCACTGTACCTGCATTTACTTCGTGAGGATAGGAACACCACACAAGCAACATTTGCATGCTTGTCTTCAGCAAATGCAAGGTTACAAGAGTTGCGTTCGTAGATACGCCGAAATATTCTGCAAAAATATAATGAAATTATTTGTTATTTGCCAAATATGTATCAGTATAGCATTTTAAGTAGTTGAATTGTTATAGGACGATTTGAGGAAGTAAACCTGATGTTTATGATATATAGCATAGCTGTCATCAATGGAACTCACTTTCGGGTTTCCATACTACTATGTCAGCATGGTATCCTAGCTCCCTGCATGATGATTCAGATCTAATGACAACTTTTCAAGTTAGTGAGCTTGAAATATTCAAATGATTATGTACAGAATCTAACCTGCAGTGGTGATATGCCTCCCCATGCCTTTAAAAGCCTTCCTCCATTAGTTTGAGATCAATAGTTGATGGTAGTGGTCTGAACTTAGCATGTCTATGTGTCCATGCTAATATTAATTATGCCATAAACCAATAGTTAGCATATTAAATTATGAACCCAACAGTTTATTAAGTGTTCACTTCGAAAATAGGAAGTAGCAAAAATAGCATACTAGCAGATCTTCTCAAAGATTTTCTCTATTTGTGTCATCACGTATATGGGGGGAGAACATTCAGAGCGAGTATCTATATCTGGAACTTCTTTGGATGAAAATGCCAGGTAATGAGAGCATGTTTATATATAGGTAGACTTGCTGCGTTTAGCGTCCTACAAGCAAAAAAATTGTAGTTGGGACTAAGCCTACACTTTAAAGTGTACAAGTCCTCACACTATGCTGCCTTATGCATGTTTTCAATCAGTAAGTTAGCATAAGGGCAAGAATTACCATGATGGCGGTCTAGACTTTAGATACGTCATATGGATCGAGGGTCGTTCATCCCCTTGCACACCATCATCCTCTCTCATGTATACGTTATGCGTGGATAAGTAAAGGCCCCTAGTATTTTGCCAGTGTAACCAAATCCTTTCCTACAGTTTAGACATTATTAGATATTCCATAAGAAAAATTTGGAAGGAAAAAAATGAATCTGAAATAAGGAAATATTGCAGCATACCTCATGAGTTGAATTTGTCATGGGGAAGTCATTGATCGCCGTGAGGGGGGCACATAAAAGACTAGAGCCATGAAAAAAAGCGAGACGAATCAGTTTATTAGTAAAAGAGCTGGTTACCAGGAGCTTATGGCCAACCCCTAAGGGCTTGTAACAAGAACCCCAAACAATATATGGACTTGCTGTGCTGCTTGGTACTGCTATTATCCTAACATATGCATCCTTAGCTTTTTTGTGAAAACAAGGAGCAGAGAACAGTACTGAAATGATGTCTAAGATTACAGGTTACGATATGGATACTAATTAAACATTTATCATGTGAAGCATATATATATGGCCTGCCGCTTTTGTACAGACCTTGTAGCTTGTACCACTGCCTAGCTAGCTAGCTGGAACTTCAACAACAAGATGCTCTTTTCTTCGTTAACAATAATTGCAACACAATTATATTTGCAGCTTGGATATCTTCAAAGCCTCTTTTTTTTGTTATAGATATATATTGCAAGATATCTTAAATATTAAGCTGAATCTTTTTGATATTTGTGCCTTTAAAACACTGAATGAAATTGCAAGAGAAGTTAATTATGAGCCCTTACTGCTGTTTTACAGGGTTTTGATTTTACGTCTGCTGACATCAACTTAGTTGAAATTAGAGAGAAGATCACCATGTTCATTGTGTCTCAGATCATTGAGGAAAATGGTGAGTTTCATACTGTCCTCTGCGAAATGGACGAATCAATGTAAGGTGCAATATATATCCAGACAATTGGCAGTGCACCGGCCGGTTTCCTCCGGTTTCATCGTCTCCGCCATACTCCGCGCTTCTCGCTTGGGGCTGGACTGGATTGGGGTGGCTTAATTAGTCAACGCATGCATGATCGGATTGGTCTGGATTTGGTTTGGAGATGCTGACCCAATTCTCAGGTTGGGTTTGAATTGTCTTAATTAGATGCATGAACAGCTGTGTGTGTGTGTTTAAATTTGCTGGGTGAATCCGAATTTATGTACCAGTACGTTAATTATGTAAACTGCTTGTGTTATGTGACTGTATGGATCTTAATTATATGTACTAGATGAACTGTTGAAATGCAGTGAACAAGCTTACTTAATTTGATGTCTTCGTTTTATGGTACACGGATGTGACGCGTCTGTTTTTAGCGCGTCTGAAGCTACTACGTGAAGATCTCAGACGCGCGTTTCTGATATACTACAGACGCGTGTTACAAAGAAGCGTCTAAAATGCACAATATTACAGACGCGCATTTGCGCGTCTGTAAAATAGCTATCATTACAGACGCCTTACCACAGACGCGCCCATACGCGTCTGTGATAGATTGTAAACGCGTCTGTAAATTCAAACTTTCACATGGTGACGGCCGGGAGGGGGGTGGTCTAGGGCTGGTGCGGCGGTCACCCCTGAGAGCGCTCGGGGTCGGGAGGACGAAAGGATCGAGTTGCTGTAATTCTGTTCCTGAACCTATACGATGGATAGCAGCACTGAAAAGCAAACTATATATGTGGACGAGACCATGCATGCATAAGGACACCGAGGCTCCGATCTTTATCTCCCCCCAACGCCCTTCAGTTCTCTGCCACTCACAAATTAAGGGCACACGTTTGCTTGTTCCAGCACTTATCTTAGCGTGCCTAGCTTGCTTACATTGGTGAGCCTATTCCACTCACATGCACTACAACTCAATAGCGTCAGTGCATATATATATAGTTCGATTTATTGTTGAAGGATCGGTCTGTAAAAGATAATACTGAGGTCAAAGTCAGACCTTTTCGGTCAGTACGTATAGACGAATTTCCTTTTGTCAAGCTTAGCCCAGCCCACCCATCGATGTTTTTTACAACAAAACCCTATCTCTATCTCACTTCTTTCTCCCTTAGGCAACGCTGCCCACACACACATTAGCCAGCAGCATGAGCTCGCACGGGGCCACAAGAGTGCCCTTTTGCCATCCAAAGGCAAACAAAGACGTTTCACAACCTACCAACCCTAAATTGGGTGTATATACACATATGCGGAAAATATACACTCTTATTGAATGAAAGTGCAACAGAGAGGAAGGATGTTAGATGAGAGATGTCTGGTGTCTGTGGGCACTATTCGTTTGTTTGTTAGTATGGCAGAGAATAGAAAGGCTTTGGGAGGAGACAAGATCAAATCCTCGGTGTCCTTTTGGTCGTGCTATAGTTTAATTCTTTTCCCTCATCGTCTCATGATAGTACACGTCGATTGTGCAATGGCAACACATAAGAATTGGTTGTCACAACTTGTTATTATGGGCATCGAATTACCTCTATTCAATTTAATAATTCGAACTACCTGCGTAATTTTTTTTAATAATTCTAGATAAGCCACCTACTCTCCAATAAGGGATGACATGATCAAATGACTGACTGTCGATTCCAACATGTCACCAAATAAACAATCCTCTATTAACTGATGGAGACAAATGTATGTATAATCATTTTGATTTTCTTATTAATCAACCTATCAACATACATATGCACTCATGTAGTCCTTAATTTCATGGTGCCTACAGAAAACATAGCTTAACCATTCGGCCGAGATTCTTCATTTTTATGAAATATGAATTGATATAAACAATTTCGCACCCAACAATCAATTACATCTACTAGTTAAGTGAAGACAAACGAGGTCGTGTATCACGCACAGCAACCAGGTCCATATCTGTAGCGTACACAAAGATATGGACGAGGTGGCGCGCGTGATACACGACCCTATAGTGCGCATACCCCACTACATAGGCAGCCCATGTGTCACCAAACAGAAACAAAAGAGCAAATAAAGTTGTCTGAACAGAACCTCTCAAACTTGAATTGGGAGTATATATGCACATATGTGAACAATGAACAATATTGAAATAGCTATATTTTTTTGCGATCATGCCACTGGCACGTTTTTTTATTGAAATAGCTATATAGTACTACTATTGATCACTTGGTGACAATTCATCCACTATACCCTAATAGAATTTGGACTGGATTGGAGGACTATAGGAGGATGACAACGTTATCTTCACATAGGTCGGACCATCGGTCAGTACAGCCCAATTTTCATTTCGAAGGCTTGGCCCTCACGAGCTCGAGTGTCACATGGGTGGACCGCTGTAGGTCATGAAACGGTACCATGCAAATATATAGTCAATTTACTAATATATATATATATATATATATATATATATATATATATATATATATATATATATATATATATATATATATATATATATATATATATATATATATATATATATATATATATATATATATATATATATATATATATATATATATATATATATATATATATATATATATATATATATATATATATATATATATATATCGGTCATTTTTAGAGTGCTTGTAGAAAGCATATGATAGTTATCAATTGGACAGGGGACACTGCAACATTTCGAAATACGACTTCGTATAAAAAATTCACACGCAAGGTTCAATAATGCACGCGCACGTGAAAATTAAGGTTCAGAAGAGACAAAGTGGATCATGCATCACACACGGTCTCGTCGATGTTTCACGACATGCAGATGACAAAAGGGGATGTGTATGACACACCATGATCTGGAAAGGCAACGAAAGTTGTGTCATAATTTCCGAGACGTAAAGTAAGAGTCTATACACACACACATCGCACATGTCAGTGTGGGCTGGCACTGTTTGTTTGTTTTTAGAAAAAGACTAGGAAAAAGAAACACATCATTTGGAGTTAGCATAAGAGAGAAATACTAGTTAGAAAATTTCATCGCAGACTAAAAAGGTAATGTTAATTACCCTGACGGTTTGTATAATAACCGTCAAAAAAATACAAAACAGTCAAGGTAATTCTATTTGCCCTGACGGTTTATACAATTTCTCTGACGGTTATGTGCACTCACAGGTTAATTAGGATTTTCCTTGATGGTTATTTAATTACCCTGTGTGTTTTGCAGAAACCGTCAAGGTAATTCCAATTACCCTGACGGTTATTTAATTTTCCTGAGTGTTTTCGGAAAACCGTCAAGGTAATTTTATTTACCCTGACGGTTTATGCAATAACCGTCAAAAAAATTCGAAACCGTCAAGTTATTTCTGGTTTCCAGTAGTGATTAATATATACTTTGGTGGTGTGCACTGCTGTATAGAGATCTACCATAGGAATCTTGAAAACGGCACCGCCAGCCGGTAAACTGCATGATAGTAACATGTTCCCATGGGATGAGAATTAAGTTTTGTGGAGATGAACTTTGTTTCTAAGTATCTTCGAAATAGGGATATGAAACTTAAATTAAGATCGGCCTAATAATCGATGACTTGTTTTGTCAGTGTCACGGATAATTTCCCCTGATTTCATAAAAAACAAATACGCATCCTTTTGGGATTGCCAGCTTACTACTAAACCCAGAACAAACTGTGAAATGCCCTTCAAAACCTCGGAGTTAAATGCAACCTCACTAAACGACGTTTTTAGTAAGCTATATATGGTGTAGTGCTTGTCAAGGGACATTATTTAGGTCCACAAACTGGTATTTCTAATTCTCTAAATTTGTTAAATAGTGTGTGACAAATAATCTTAAACTTGTAAATGATGCACCGTTGGACGGTGCATCACTTAACAAGCTTAGAGACCATCATGTGCTGCATCTAAAACTTGTCAAGGAACGTTGTTTTTCAGCTAGCTAACTAGCTAATAGGGCATGCGTGGTCGACTGGTCCTGTGCAGTGCCGTGTGTGCAATATTATCACGTAGTTGTCCCGTCAGACCCGTCAGTGGTCGACTGGTCGTGTCCCGATGACTCCACCATGGAGACATGCGGCAACGGCTCCCACAACCCCGCCATGGACACCAGCGGCGTCCTCTACGATGTCCCCATGGTGAGCAGAAGCCTCCACATAGCCGGCGTCTCCACCAATTTCAAGGTCACTGGCCTCGGTGGAATGGTGGAGAACGCCAAGGTGAACGTCGGCAAGCTGTATCTGCGCCAAGTCTTTGCGGGCTGTGACGCAAATCAGTACGACATGATACAGCCCAATGCCGTGACAGGGCTAGGTAAAACTGTTGTGAACAATTGGGGCATCTATGATGGCCCTGGCTCCAAGGCGAAACTAGTTGCCAAAACGCACGGCATGCACACACTTGCCGGCAAATGGAGCAATTGGTTCACCCTGGTGTTTGTGGTCGAAAGGTATATAGAGTAACCCTTATCTCTTTGTTCCAAGGTTTTTGGTTTACCTGTACGGCAAATAGTATGAGACAATTGTTATCTGGGAGCAAACGTGGTTATATATATTCTGCATGCAGGTTCAAAGGGTCTACTCTTCAGGTCATGGGAGCTAATGATGAGGATGAACAAAATGAGTAGGCCATTGTTGGTGGGACCGGTGAATTCGCAATGGCACGTGGTAAGAGTACATAGTAATGTACACTCCAAATTAACACAAGAGCTTACTATTGAATTGTTCTGCCACATGAAGGATCTAAGCGTGTAATAGGTCGTCCACTTTACATTACATATTCCAGTGGTCTTGGATATCTAATCACTTTGCATTATGTGGTAAAACACTTATCATTTCTTTTTCGTTATTTCGTATCGAGCTTAGAAGGGCTTGCCACTGGGAAATATAATCCCCACCGTGGGCATAAAGAGAAGCCATCTCCTACCTCCCATATAAAATTGGGAGAGGGAGAAGTAGAGGAGGACTCTCCCTTTTTGGCCAATGACTCGTTTGGCTCTCCCGTTATTACAAAAATAGATATGGGTTACGTAAAATTATAACAATGAACACAGAAGTATAATATTGTAAAAGAAAGAAGTATATATTTCAAATAGCAGAATAGAATTAGGTTTCACGCACATGCACATCTTGATCTAAGAGCATATGACAATTCTCTCCTTGGATCCGGGATTTAGGTTTACAATATATGCAACGAAAGTATGCTACATGTTTTATTCCTACCCTAATTAAGCTCCACAAAAGCCTTCTTAACAGTAGGATGAAAAGAGGCAAAATAATGCCTTGTTGAGGAACCATACACATTGAGCGATATGAGAGAATCATTTGAGGATCAAGATAATGTTTTAGTTTGGAATATTTCAAAACCCAGTTTTCTGAGCAGGAAAAGTGAGAATGACTGACTCTAATCAGTTCCATTCCTCAACCACCCAAGATGGTTTGATAGACACTTCAAAGTTCACATGTGCATAAATGAAAAAAATGATGTTTTGAATAGTATAGTTAAGGGTAAAACGGTAATTAAGCGTAAAACGGTAACTCCATAAATGAAAAAAATGATGTTTTGAATAGTATAGTTAGATTGTATGATTGAAGTACTATAGTTAGATAAATGTGTTTATGCTAATTTTAAAGAAAACTTCTTCTAGGGTTTCACTCCCCGCCGTCCATGGTTCCCTGCACGGCCCGCCGCCGCCCAACTTCGCCCTTGCTGGCTCATCCCCTGTGCACCGCCTCCCTCTGTCCTCCAATGCAGTTCGTCCCTCGCAGGCTCACCCCCTCTTCCCCTCCGGCGCCTGCTGGGCGAGGCCACTGTAACAACCTGAAAATTTACCAAACACAAAAATCCCAACTACAAAATTTTTTCTAAACAAACCCATGTTTGTTGCTTGTCATGTAGAGAACCTTACCTAATTGTGCAAATAGTACTCATGATTAGTTGTTAATCATTAAAATATAACCTCATCACATGTGTCTTAACCCCCTTAAGCCACATGTGATTATGAGCACATGCACCCTAATGCTATGACCTAGCATAGCAATGTATCCCTTCATATTTATATATGGATAAGTTTCTATAATAATTCCATATACTTACTCATGGATCCTAAGACCAACCACTAGCTATGATATGCCCTAGTGAAGGCCCTGTGCCTTGAACCCAGAAACACTAGTGAACACTTACTAGGTTAGAGTCGATACTACTAAGGAGTAACCGACATATATATATATATATATATGCACCTACGCTAAGCCCTAAAACCGACTAGCGTTTACTTATAGCTAGATAGTGGCTAGTGGAATCACACTAACCCATAACACGATGATCTAAACCCATGCCTATGACCTCACCAGGGAGAGTATTGAACCTTGACCCTAAGTCATGATAGTAGAAACTATCCAAACCAAAGTAACCAACTACTTTAGTAATGAACCCTCACTAAATTACCCTAGTGATAACCCTTAAGCCATGAGAATGGAGACCCATTTGGACGCACCATAACTTAAGCACTAGTGAAACCTACTTGATCCATAGTTATTATCACAAGTTTAATTATAGGAAGTCATGCATCATTCTCTTGCACCCTAAACATATAACCTAGTGGACCACTACTTGATCATATCTATAAAGTAGACGTGATTAGTAAGCTATGGAACCTAGTTGACAACTCATAACCTAATTACCTAGCTAACCTAATTAGTGCATCTAGTGCTAACCAAGACCATTTAGTATTATGAGACATAGAGAGGACCACCATAGCTGTTAGATAGGAATTGGTGGGACCCATGTTAGGACATCACACCAATTTGAGCATGACATTATCATGTTGCCCGTGTAATAGTTAAATTTGGTCCATACTTGCCTTACCAATATTACAGGCAACTCCCTTCTTATTCCACAATCATGCATCCGCACTCGAATGATGCTATATATTGTGATTTGGATTCTCTTGGATTTTTGTATTGATGATCAAATTCTTAATATTTATTTAAAGTATTAAATAAATATTCAACCTACTAGTCTATTCAAGAAACCATAAATGCATATACATTATATTTATTGTTGTAATGGGTTTATGTGCCCTAAGTGACCTATGGCTAACCCCAAATGTACCAACACCTAAGCTAATTAAGTTTAGCTTATAGACACTTGATTATGGCCATGGTTAAACAGTAAACAAAATAGAAAAAAAACTAAATATAAAAGCTGGGAAAAGGAAAAGCCATTCTGGCCCAAACACTCGGCCCAGCCTGCCTTACTCTCTCCCTCTTTTCTTTTATTCCGGCCCGACCAAATGAACTGGCCCAACGCGCCAACAGCCCAGCTCACCTTTCCCACGCGCAAAGAAACAGCCGGCCCACACAACCGCCGGCCCAGCAAGCCCGCGAACACACCACGTGCTTCTGTCCCCCTTCCCTGAGCCACCGACGAACGGGCCCCACCCGTCATATCCCCCACGGTCCCCTCCTCTGCTTTTCCCCTCACGCGAAATAGCAGCCGCAGCTACCGATTCCTGCGACACCTCGCCCTACACCGACACACGCTGGACTTACCCACCAATGGAGACGCAGGAGGTATGCCACGCTAGCGGATGTAGGCCCGACCGCTCCTGACAATGAAACGCCCACGGCACGGGCATCCCCATCTCCCACGCGCTGCGCACATGCCCTGTCGCGCGCCAATTCCCCACCTGCTCCCGTCTGCCTCCCCGCGAAGCCAAATTGGACGCGCCACTGATGCCTAGGACCCGCCAGTGCGCTGACAGCGACCCGCCTAGCCACTGCTGGCTGCCTGATCGTGCAACGCCCGCGATCACCGTCCGCCTCACAAGCCATGGCCGTCGCCCCACTATAAAGGGAGCCGTTTGCCCAACAGCCACCGCCGCTCTACGGTTCACTATCGACCCCACCGAGACGAGAGAAGGGAGGAGGAAAGGAGGAGAAGGAGGTGGGGAAAAGAAGAAGGAGAAGTCGGAGCCGCCGCCGTTGGAAGAACAAGGACTCGCCGGAGTACGTGCGGCCGCCGGACTACTACCGCAAGCGCGACTCCGACCACCACTACTACTACTTTGCCACCTCACCGCCACCCGAACCCGCTACACCGGCCCTACTACGCCTACACCTCCACGGTGAGCTACCACTGCGCCCTCTCTTTCCACCTTTGGCCGCCTGCTGTCTCGGCCATCGCCGCCGGCAAGCCCCTGGAAAGAACGACCAGGCCTCGTGCCTTGCCCCACGGATACAGACGCACGCACGCATGCTCGTCCAACCCTTGGCCATGGCACTGACGTGAACCTGCCTGTGTGCACTGACGTGAACCTGCCTGCCATGCCCGCCGCCGCGGACAAGCCCCTCCGCGGCGAGCCGCCTTCCCGGCGTTTCCAAGCCCCGTTTGGACTACTGCACCCCGGATCTGGACTAGCCCGACTGCAGCGTCATGCTGCATAGCCAAAGGGTGAAGATGTGGCCGCCCTGATCTCGCCAGCGGAGCCGCCGTGCCCATCGTCCTTCCGCCGAGAGCTCGAGCCATGGTTGGGCGCCGTCGAGCCGTGTGGTACGCCGCCGTCGTGTCGGCAAGACCCCAGGTGACCCCAATCAAACAACGGCTGCATCAATTGGACGCAGGCGAGACCATGACCGCACTTGCGGTGCACGCTAACGCCGCAGTGCCGCCATGCCGCTGCCACCGTGGCTAGCGGTGTAGAAAGCTCAATGGACCGCTGTGAAGCCCTGGCCGAGATCGCCGTGCTACTCTGGAGCCGCTGCGCGCGTCATCTTGGATTGGAGATCACTACGGCACCCTGAGGTGGGGCCATGCCGCCGGCCATGCCGCCGCCGTCGTCGTGGCCATGCCGTCTGGGAGCCGCCGCTGGACACCGTGATGCTCTTGCCACCGTGGAGCCGTTGCGCTAGCTAAGATAGCCAGAGACCCCCGGAAGCTCCCAGACGCGTGACCTCGCCGCCGTCCACGCCAACCGCGAGCGTGGACAGAGCTGAGATGGAGGATGAAGACGATGGCGACAAGATGAAGGAGATGGTGGAGCTAGCATGACGTGGATGGACAGAGACCACATGAGCCGAGTCACTGACAAGTGGGACCCCGTAGCTCATGTCCACCATACACCGAACATATGAGCGTGAGCCACGCTGGAGATGACCCTGTGAACCCTATCCTGGTGGACCTTGTGACGGGATGGTGTGGATGGACATCGTCCACCATGGACCACGTAGCGGTCCATGGACCACGCGCCTGTGGTGCACCATGAGCCACGCCCATGTACTGGACCCATGGACCAAGCACGGATTGAGCCCAGTTGATGGCGTGGCAGAACAGACAGGCGACACATGGCGGCCCGGACCGGCCCATCCGGCCCATGCCCAGGCCCTGACCCAGCCCTGTTCGGCCCGTCTCCGGCCCGTTTGGTTTGACCCCGGTCAACGATGATGTCACCAGGTCCCACGTGCCACGTCAGCGCCATGTCAGCCACCGTTTACACATCAGCAGACACGCAAGCACCACGTGGACCAATAGGAAGATGACACGTGTCAGCCCTGAGTTTCTCTCTCCCTTTTCTTTTTCAGAAATTGTATTAAACTTCGAAAATTCATAACTAATTCATTCGAGCTCCAAAAATGATGATCTTTATATGGAAATTCATCTAAAATCGAGCTCTACGCCATGAGCCTATGTTTGAGTGCATTTGGATCTTTTTGTTATTCATTTGGTTCTTTATGGATTCTATAGGAGTCGCTAACGCGACTATTACATTTCGATTTCAGAGTCGATCTAGGAGGAGGAGACCCGCTGATCGACTACATCCGACGGAGGACGACCTGTACCACTGCTTTGGACTTGTACCACTATGATCGGATTTGTGCCACTACTACCTCGACATCGCAGGTGTCATGGCAGCACCTTCTTTTAGAGAATCCTATTTAGACATTGCATGGTTTGTAGAAACTGCTAGCGCTTTATATTTATTCCTTTGCTAGTATATGATGCATGCTATTGCCTGAGCTATTATTACCTTGATTGAAACCCTTCACCATGTTACCCAGCTTCGCGCTCGCACTTATATTATTAATACCACCTTTCTGCTTGCTTGCATTTTATATCACCATACTATTATAACTCCGCTTCGCATTGTATCTATGATGTGATGCGGGTGGTGAACCCCTGGGACTGGTTTGGCTTGGGATGCCAGCCTTGGTGGACTTGGTGAGGATCTGGTGGTTTCTGCGGGTGTGACGGGTGCGTGGAGGATGAGGGTCGAGTCGACCGAGCTGGGATCTACGACGAGCTTTTGGAGCGAGTCTTGCCGTAGGGTGCAACCTGGGCACCCCTGATCGAGGTACCTGTGGCGGGTAAACGGAGATATGGTATGAGGTGGTTCCGGGGTGTGAGCCTCTGAGAGGCAGAGCCCCGGGAAAGAGGTGGTGTGGTGGCACGTGGTGTTGTCATGGCACCCGAACAATGAACCCTGATGGAGACATTCTGGCTTGGTCATCCCTAAGGACTTACTAGTACTCAGTTTTCTCAGGACTCCTTTACATTCCATGAGCTCTCTGTAATGGGGATACGGCTGGACTACTTGGTGGAATGATGCCATTACTGTTTGGTTGTGAGGTGATAGGGTGGGCGGTAGGATGCTCTTACCGTCCTAGATGCCAGTACCACTACGTGGGGCCCGGCACTATGCTTCCCCAGTCTCAGCATTGCCCGAGATATGTTCCGGAGTTTTCCCAGGGCTGAGTGGCAGGATGGCATCATACTATTATAGCAAGCAGCCGGAATTAGCCTAGACTAAGGCCTGGTCAATGATGGTGATCTTGTGGGTATGTAAAACCTCTGCAGAGTGTTCTTGGTTGATCGATCGATACGTATGCCAACTTGCTGGCTATGGACCTGTCCTGTGTTCTGCTTCACTAGATAGGAGAGGAGTGTTCTACCTTCCCCGAGCTTTCCGGCCGTGAGTCTGGGTTGTGGACTGCGGGCCGCTGAGACAGACCGAGAGGGAGTTGGTCTGCCGACTTGAGTGTGAGTGTTGTGAGATTTGGTGATGGAAGTGTGGTGATGGATTTGAGATGGATTTGAGATGATGGATTTGGGATGGATGGGATGATGGATGGATGTGTGTGTATGGGAATAGGAATGTGTTAAACATGACTATTATTATTAATATTATTACTACTACTTGTTGCTACTTTGCATGCGCTAGGATGCAAACCACAGCCAAACTATAGGATCGCCAGATCCCTTTATTTTCTTTTTCCACTAAAGCTCATTCGGTGCTGACCATGGCCTGCACACATCTGGCGGTGTGCAGATTTTCCTGCTTCTCAGAGATGTCAAACGGATTAGAAGGTCTTGTGCCTACGCTCAAGTTGGAGTTTGAAGCTGCTTCCGTGTTATACTTCCGCCTTCTCAAGCTGTTCTGGATGTTAGGGATACTTGTTTCCGCCCTGGGGCACTGTAATTACTATTGTAAACCCCTCTCTTTGTACTCTTTAGATTTATAATTCGATGTATTGAATTGATTATCGACTGTTGTATATCATTATGTGAATTCTCCCTTCGTGGAAAATCGAGGATGTTTCAGCCACCTCAGCCACGCGTAGATCATGGCCAGCCTCGTTGCGCTGTTCGTCCTCCTCCGCTCAGGCGTCCCCGTCCTTTCCGTCATCCATCCGTGCGATAGGCGCCCCTGGCGGCGGCGGCCTGACCCGCACGGTGCCCCACTATGACGATGCCCACCAGCGAAGAGGGCACCCCACTCCAAGCCTGGCTCCAAGGTCGCCACCATCACAGGTCCGCTCTTTCTGCCCACTTCTAGCGCATCCATCTTGGCTGTCATGGGGTCTGTTCCTCTTCCTCGTCATTGCTCAAAAGATGACTCGCGTGTGTGCGAGATTCTGCAGAGATCGGGGACGAGGCGGTGGGCGTGCAGATCGGCGCGTCGGCGAGGGATGGTGAGGCCAACGCCACGCTTGTCGACTCTATCGGCTCGGTGAGTCGCTCATCATAGCACAACGATTTGACTTCGATTTTTTCTAGGCTACAGTTCAAAACTTAAGAACCCTCTGGTTGGAACTTTCAAATGGAAAGCTGGGACACAGAAATGTGACTTGTGACTGATTTCTGATTCATTTACTGCAACCGAGTGTAGTACCCTGTTAGTAACCTTCCTAGTATAGTACCCTTCGTCTTCACTAGCAAACATCTTGTTAACAATTTCACTGTACTCCAACAAAGAATCAATATCCGCCATTTCCACCTGATGAAGCTTTCATTAGAACATCCAGACTGAAACTAAACTTTTGTCACCGTTACATGAAGCTATAATTGAAGCAGACAAACTGAAAACTAAAACTCATATAGCAATCTCCAGCTGATAACACACTTCCTTTAAGAAAAAGAAGCTCCAAATTTTATGATGACTGTACCGAAGGACCCATTGACGACAAATGATATGATAAGTTACCAAGTTCATATGCTGAGAATACATCATAAGAACACTATGCTGAGAATAACTACTCACGCAGCGCGGCGCCGAGATTGTCGTTGACAATGAAGTCAGTGATGGCCAGCTTCACGTCGGCGGACCGGTTCGGCGTGCAGGCGCACCACATTGGGAGGCGTGCACGCCCCACGGCGATGGCGAGGGTGAGGGAGAGGGCGGGCCGGCTGTGGCGCCGGGCGATGGCGAGGGCTAGGGAAGGGCGGTGGCCATGTTGGGTGATGGTGAGGGCGAGGGCGGGCTGGCGGCGGCGCAGGGCGGGCCAACGGCGAAACAAGGTAGTCGAGGGCAGGCCGGCGGCAGCGCAGGACGAGGGTAGGCCAGCGCGGCGCAGGGCGAGGATAGGCCGACGGCAGTGCAGGACGAGGGCGGGCCGGCGGCAGTGCAGGACGAGGGTAGGCCGGCGCGGCGAAGGGCGAGGGGAGGCCGGCGTGGTGTAGGGCGAGGGGCGACGGCTTTGTCAAGTGAGAGAGAGAGTGCCGGGGGTCGGGGTTGGGGTCTGGCGGATGGGGGAGGGGGCGTGTGGGTGGAGAGGGGGTTGACCGGTTGTATCTGTGTGAAAGGACACATGTACCCTTGATGACGAAAACCAACATTGGAGGCAACAGGGGGTAATTTCAAGTTATCTTCTCATGATGCGTGAGATGGAATATAATACTACTAGTACACAAGAGCTTGCTCTGTGTTTCTGCGTGCAATTAGCCTGCTGGTCGCCTGGTCCATCGTACTGATTCTATCTTTGCGTCCATCGTTTTGGAACGACAGCGGCTGAAACAAAACCACAAAAGGCTATTTGGAATCGAAGTCGAAGCATTCCAAGCGGAGTTGGCGAGCTTCATCTTGAGCCACGTGCTTTCGAAGAAAGGTTTATTTTCCATTGCACGAGCCCAGAGGAAGTACAAAGCCGAGTTTGCGCACAAAGTTGATCGGCTGTTGTATTTTTTTCTTATTTTATTGAACTAGATGTTGTGCATTTGGAGGACTGTACAGGATATGTTAGATGTAACGCGGACGTCTTATTATAATTGTAATTAATAGTATTATAATAATTAAAATAAATAAATACAATATTTAAAGCAAAAAAGCATTATAAAATAAAAACTGAAATGATAAAATATTTATTCATTTAAAATTAAAAAAAATGAAAAATAAAATAAATAAATAAAAACACCACCATGAATCACTGCGGCTACAACGAGCTAGCAGTGCTGGCTGCTAGCATTGTCGGCTTGCAGAATGAGCCGGCAGTGTTGGCTCCACACAACACTGTCGGCTCGTTGTACAAGCCGGCAGTGTTGGCTCCACACAACACTGTCAGCTCATTGTACGAGCCGGCAGTGTTGATTCCGATAACACTGCCGGCTTGTCCTACGAGTCGGCAGTGTTGTGACCAGAGTGTTGGGAGACATCACTGCCGGTGCATTTGAACCGGCAGTGATATGTGCCGCACATCACTGCTGGTTGCTCACTGCCGGTTTAAAATCCGGCAGTGATGGGCCTTAAGCACCGGCAGTGATAAGCTCGACTGGAGTAGTGTCTCTTAAATTACATACTTGTACTTTTTTTGCGACGAAAGAAGAATTATATTATATGATAGAGAGGTACATCAAGATATTACAAGCACTCTGGATTAAAAAAAGTACTCACGCCGGGAATAGTACAACTCAAAACCTAACATGTTAACTTTGCAGTGTGGATAACCGCACAGACAAACACTCAGCAACGAAAGACGGCCAAAGAACAATTGCCCAACGAACGACGGCCAACGTTCATATAGGCGAAATTAACGAACTTCTTCTTTCTGGTATCTTCCTTCTCCTTCTTTCTGCCACCGAAGAATGAGGAAGGCTGATCTGAAAAATATTCTTCCTAGTCCTTCATTATGGCCAGATTTAACCACAACAAAACGGAGAAAAGACTGCAGAAAATTATTTCATGGTGACGACATTATCTCCGCCTTAATCCCGTCGTCCGAAAATAAAATTCCCCATGTCGTCATGTCAATGAAGATGCTGACGTCGAAGTTGCCGTCCTCATCTTCAACGGAGCCGCCATGGAGAAGATGATTCTAGACTTCTGAATCGGATGGTCGTCGGCCGCACATGTGGAGATGCCGATCTCGATTGCGGGGAAAGAAGAACTTCCCCCGTGAGTTCATATCTCATGGAGCGCAGATAGTCGCGTCGAAAGCAATCGGATCTTGGGCACAAGCGTCGTTGATGATTGACATAATCACTCTTCTACGCGAAATCCCTCTAGCTGGCATGCCTCTATTGGTGTTTTTCACTGGCAGATACTCGGTCCTTGGTGGAAATCGATTGATGTGAAGAGCAACACAAAGGGGAGACGCAGATTTATCCTGGTTCGGTGGCCCTCAGGAAGCGAGTAACAGCCCATACGTCCAGCAGTTCTACTTTGATGTATATTGATCTCGGCGAGTTGCCAGATTGTAGATTACAATAGGGCGATGCCTATGAGAATTGGCATAGAAAATTATAGAGAATGGCACTAGCTATTTATACCTGAGACCCACTTGCCCTACCAGACACATCAGTCGTACCCTAGTTGTAGTTGGAGTCTAAATGATAATCTCTGATATCCTTGTAAAAATATGCCGATCCATAATCTCCTAAACGTCCATGGTACGGTTCTGGTTGTTAGAGCCTCTGCAGTCGGTATATCTCCGGTGTATGTAGCACCGTCAATATGAAAAAAAAATTGCCTAATAATGAGGTAGAGCCTTCAAATCAAAAGAGAGGTCTTCATTTGAGGTGCTCAGAGGTACTCTTATCCGTCATGAATATTAATATTTTCTTATATATTTTGCCAATATTTAGTAAATATTTAATTGGAAAAGTATGAATAACACTCTTTCTTGGGAGGAGAGACTATGTTGGTAGTGGATTCATTAAAGTCGAATAAGGCGTCTTAGCTAATGGTTGATACTACTAGTACCGGTAATGCTGGTGTAAAAACGTTCTACCAGGGTAGAACGCGCGTCAGCGGCCCATTGGGATTGGAGAGCTGCCGTTGTGCCGCCACGGCGGGGCACGAGCTCTGCCGCCACGCGCGCTCCTAGGCCAAGGGAGCGAGCTCCGTCGGTCATGGACCGGGCGCGAGCGGGAGCGCCGCTGTGGGCTCCGCCAGTCGTGGCGCGGGAGCTCCGCCGCGGGCTCGGCCGGCCACAGGCGCGGGGTGACGCGCGAGCGGGGAGCTCCGCCGCGGGCTCGGCGGCCACCTGCGCGGGGCGACGCGCGAGTGGGACCTCCGCCGCGGGCTCGGCAGTCACCTGCGTGGACGTAACGCGCGAGCGGGAGCTCCGCCGCAGGCTCGGCCGGCCACCGGCGCTGGCGCGACGCGTGAGCGGGACCGCGCCGAAGCAGGCGGCATGATTTGGAAGCGGAAGAGCGTCTCCGGGCGAGGCGGCGGCAGCTGCGGCAGGAACGAGATGCGGGAGCGGCTGATCCCCGCCGCTGCAGGGTGCCTGCGGCCGGGCTGCGTGGCGGTGCTGGTCGTCGGCGGCGGGGACGTGGAGGAACCGGAGGAGCGGGTGGTGGTGGACCGGAGCCCTCCTTCCTGGCCCCCTCCCAAGGCAAGAATATCTTCTCCTCTCCCTGTTTCCACAGATATTCTTGCCTTGGTTCACATCGCCCTCCATGATGTTTTAACGGCTTGTGTCGGATGTTTCTCGGATTCGGTGGTGTATCGCAGCTGCAATGTTTTTCTCATGTTTCTTTTGGTTTTCATCTTTTGTTTCATTTTCGTCTTTTTTTCTGTTGCTACAATTGGTTCTGTTTTGTTGCATAACCCTTTTTTCAGTTTTTTGCCCGTGTTTCAATCTCATGATCCTGTTGTTTCTTTTTCAAGCTTTAATTTGTTGCAACAAACGGTTCTGCGTTGTTGTAACACTTTTTTTCATTTTTTTATGTGTTTCAATCTCATGACCATGTTGGTTCAAACCACATCAATTTTCTGTTTCAAACTCAATAGTTTTTCGCATGTTTCTAATTGTAATTTTGATTTGTTTCAAACTGTATTCATCTCTTGTTTTCATTTTTTTCCTAATTTTTCGATTCATTTTTGTCTTTTCCAGAGGCAAGCCGACCATGTTTGGCTAGCGGCGGCGGACCGGTGTGCGCGGAGCAGGGCCGTGGGTGCGCGGGCGGCGGGGGTGCCCGTGTGTCGTGGGGATGCTGGGGTGTCGCGGCGGGGGATGGGGGGTTGGCGCCCGCGCGTCCCCGTATGCGCGCCCGCTCGGTGTTTGCGATGGTGTTTGATGGGTCCTGGTGGGCCGCGCACAAGCGTTCTATAGCTAGAATGCGCGCGAGCACAACCCTACGCAAGAGCTTTTCTCTGTGTCTCTGCGCGCAATTAGCCAGCTGGTCGCCTGGTCCTCTCGTAAACTACATACTTGTTCGGTATATATGAGCTAACGCAATTTTTCTCGGGTAAAGATAGCTTTATTTGACTGGGCAAAATTTAAGAGGTCAGTGACACACGTAGGTGGCTGCGTCAACAAGTTGCAGTATGAGCATTCTGCCTAGCTAAATGACCTAAGCGCCTTGGTATTATTAAGATATATTGGAATTATTAAGATATACCAACTATAAAACATCTTTTTCATAATATATATTTGTTTGGTGTCAGAACTTTTGTTTCTTTTCATATAAATTCGGCTCAATAACTAAAATAGTCAACCAAACTATATATGTGGACGAGACCATGCATGCATATGGACACCGAGGCTCCGATCTTATCTCCCCCCAACGCATCTTATCTCCCCCCAACGCCCTTCAGTTCTCTGCCACTCACAAACAAACACACAGTGCCAGCCCACACTGACATGTGCGATGTGTGTCGTTGCGTTTCCAGATCATGGTGTGTGATACACGTCCCGTTCTGTCATCTGCATGTCGTGAAACATCGACGAGACCGTGTGTGATACATGATCCACTTTGTCTCTTCTGAACCTTAATTTTCAAGTGCACGTGCATTATTGAATCTTGCGTGTGAATATTTTACATGAAGTCGTATTTCGAAATGTTGTAGTGTCCATGTCCAATTGATAATTATCATATGCTTTCTACAAGCACTCTAAAAATGACTGCATATATATAATTTATATGTTAGTAAATTGACTATATATTTGCATGGTACCGTTTCATGACCTACAGCGGTCCACCCATGTGACACTCGAGCTCGTGAGGGCCAAGCCTTCGAAATGAAAATTGGGCTGTACTGACCGATGGTGCGACCTATGTGAAGATAATGTTGCCATCCTCCTATAGTCCTCCAATCCAGTCCAAATGCTATAAGGGTATAGTGGATGAATTGCCACCAAGTGATCAATGGTAGTACTGTATAGCTATATCAATAAAAAACGTGCCAATGGCGTGATCGCAAAAAAATATAGCTATTACAATATTGTTCATTGTTCACATCCAACTAGCAGGAGGGCCCGCGCAAAGCGCGGGCGGCAAGGTGGCAATGTATAGGATAGGCAGTTGTCTAAAGAAAAAAATTAGATTTAGTTCGGTGTTTTTAAGGCTGGGCAAAAATTTGTTGGAGCACATTTTATTCCGTCGTCTTCTTCCTCGTAATATATGCCGGCAAGGTGATTTTCCTATTTGCTTTTGATATATTTTGTGTCGTATGAAGATTAATCATAAAGTTTCTTGTTTTAATCAATTTGTTAAGTGAGCATGTACTAATAATCTATTCGAACATCTCAAATTTGTCTCATTTTTTTTTGTAGAGGCTGGAAACATTACAAAGGAGTTGCAAAACAAATTTTATAATATTTGGATTAATATTTTGATCCTGTAGAAAAGCATGGAAGGTTCATTTACTAATTAAAAGAGATTATTTTAAAGCATTGAAAAGTCATTTGTTTTGCAAGTTTCATATTTTTTATGTATAGAGTACATCATGGAGAGGCTACACAAAAATTTTATGGTTTTAGGAGGTGTAATTATTTTTATGCGAAATAAACAAAATCATTATATCATAAGGTTTATTTTTTGGGTTTCTTATTGGGTTTGGTACTGTTTACTGAATTCTTTACTATTTGTTAGCGGGTTTTCACTGTTAGCTACCGGGTTAATACTGTTTCTTTGCGGGTGGGAACTGTTCATAGAGACCCGTTACTGTTTGATAATGGATTTTTCTGTTCCTTAATGGATGTGTACTGTTTCTTAACGGGTTGGTACTGTTCGTAAAACCCGTTACTGTTGTGCGAACCCGTCACTGTTATGGCAGCAGTAACACGTGAGGGTGGCGGACCCGGTTCCCGTCCACGCTCTTTATATTCTATACTATATAGATTCAGGTTTGAGAGGTTCAGACACAACTTTATTTGCTTTGTTGTTTCTGTTTGGTGACACATGGGCTGCCTATGTAGTGGGGTCTGCGCACTATAGGGTCGTGTATCACTCGCACCACCTCGTCCATATCTTTGTGTACGCTACAGATATGGGGTTGCGGTGCGTGATACACGACCTCGTTTGTCTTCATTTAACTAGTAGATGTAATTGATTGTTGGGTGCGAAATTGTTTATATCAATTCGTATTTCATAAAAATGAAGAATCTCGGTCAAACGGTTAAGCTATGTTTTCCGTAGGCACCATGAAATTAAGGACTACATGAGCGCATATGTATGTTGATAAGTTGATTAATAAGAAAATCAAAATGATTATACATACATTTGTCTCCATCAGTTAATAGAGGATTGTTTATTGGGTGACATGTTGGAATCGACAATCAGTCATTTGATCATGTCATCCCTTATTGGAGAGTAGGTGGCTCATCTAGAATCATTAAAAAAATTTACGCAGGTAGTTCGAATAATTAAATTGAAGAGAACGATAATGAGTTGGAGGTAATTCAATGCCCGTAATAACAAGTTGTGACAAGCAATTCTAATGTGTTGTCATTGCACAATCGACGTGTACTATCATGAGACGATGAGGGAAAAGAATTAAACTATAGCACGACCAAAAGGACACCGAGGATTTGATCTTATCTCCTCCCAATGCCCTTCTATTCTCTGCCATACTAACAAACAAACGAATAGTGCCCACAGACACCAGGCATCTCTCATCTAACATACTTCTCTCTGTTGCACTTTCATTCAATAAGAGTGTATATTTTCCGCATATGTGTATATACACCCAATTTAGGTTTGGTAGGTTGTGAAACGTCTTTATTTGCCTTTGGATGGCAAAAGGGCACTCTTGTGGCCCCGTGCGTGGTGCCGAGTTGATGCGAGCTCATGCTGCTGGCTAATGTGTGTGTGGGCAGCGTTGCCTTAGGGAGAAAGAAGTGAGATAGGGTTTTGTAGTAAAAAACGTGCATGGGTGGGCTGGGCTAAGCTTGACAAAAGGAAATTCGTCTATACGAACTGACCGAAAAGGTCTGACTTTGACCTCAATATTATCTTTTACAGACCGATCCTTCAGCAATAAATCGAACTATATATTCAACAATAAATCGAACTATATATATGCACTGACGCTATTGAGTTGTTACATACTATCAAAAATATCGGCACTGAACGTTGAGCCTGTAATAGAGCATGTGAGTGGAGTAGGCTCACCAATGTAAGCCAGCTAGGCACGCTAAGATAGGTGCTGGAACAAGCAAACGTGGGCCCTTAATATGTACTTTGGTGGTGTGCACTGCTGTATAGAGATGTACCATAGGAATCTTGAAAACGGCACCGCCAGCAGGTAAACTGCATGATAGTAAATTGTTCCCATGGGATGAGAAATGAGTTTTGTGGAGATGAACTTGTTAATTACATTGTTTCTAACTATCTTCGAAATATGGATATGATACTTTAATTAAGATCGGCCTAATAATCGATGACTTGTTTTGTCAGTGTCACGGATAATTTGCCCTGATTTCATTAAAAACAAATACGACATCCTTTTGGGATTGCCAGCTTACTACTAAACCCAGAACAAACTGTGAAATGCCCTTCAAAACCTCGGAGTTAAATGCAACCCCACTAAACGACGTTTTTAGTGAGCTATATATGGTGTAGTGCTTGTCAAGGGACGTTATTTAGGTCCACAAACTGGTATTTCTAATTCTCTAAATTTGTTAAATAGTGTGTGACAAATAATCTTAAACTTGTAAATGATGCACCGTTGGACGGTGCACCACTTAACAAGCTTAGGGACCATCATGTGCTGCATGTTAAACTTGTCAAGGAACGTTGTTTTTCAGCTAGCTAACCAGTTAATAGGGCATGCGTGGTCGACTCGTCGTGTGTGCAATATTATCACGTAGTTGTCCCGTCAGTCGCATGCATCCATCCTACTGCAGTATAAAGTGATCGCGAGAGCTCCTCTTTTCCAAAAAAAAAAAAAAAAAAAAAAAAAAAAAAAAGAAGAAAAAAAGAAAAAAGTGTCATGCATGCTGGTGGCATCTTGAAAGCTAGCCGTTGCGTATACGCACATCGATCAAGTCGTGTAGCACGCCATACGCAGCCCCGGGCCCGGAGTCCGAAGACGACGTCCAGGACCAGTTTGCGACGAGAGCGTCGATCGGTGGCCTCCGTGGGGCTGTAGTGGTCCCACCACACGTGGCGCACTGCCGCTCCGCCGTGTCGCACGCCGTCTCCTTGCTAACGCACCCCACCGTCGCCCACAATTGCCAGCGGGGGCTATAAATAGGAGTACCTACACACCTGTGTTTTATCAGCTTTCATTGGAAGACAACTTACACAAGTTCAAGTAACGCCACCTAGCTAGCTAGGAATGGCCTCACCCACCGATGACTCCACCATGGAGACCTACCGCAACGGCTCCCACGACCCCGCCATGGACACCAACGGCGGCGTCCTCTACGATGTCCCCATGGTGAGCAGAAGCCTCCACATAGCCGGCGTCTCCACCAATTTCAAGGTCACTGGCCTCGGTGGAATGGTGGAGAACGCCAAGGTGAACGTCGGCAAGCTGTATCTACGCCAAGTCTATGCGGGCAGTGACGCAAATCAGTACGACGTGATACAGCCCAATGCCGTGACAGGGCTAGGTAAAACTGTTGTGAACAATTTGGGCATCTATGATGGCCCTGGCTCCCAGGCGAAACTAGTTGCCAAAACGCACGGCATGCACACACTTGCCGGCAAATGGAGCAATTGGTTCACCCTGGTGTTTGAGGACCAAAGGTACGTAGAGTAACCCTTCTCTCTTTGTTCCAAGGTTTTTGGTTTACCTGTAAGGCAAATAGTACATGGGAGTCTTTATTAGGCCATGAAACCACTGCTGATGAGGCAATTGTTATCTGGGAGCAAACGTGGTTATATATATATATATATATTCTGCATGCAGGTTCAAAGGGTCTACTCTTCAGGTCATGGGAGCTAATGATGAGGATGAACAAAATGAGTGGGCCATTGTTGGTGGGACCGGTGAATTCGCAATGGCACGTGGTATCATCAACAGAAGAGTACATAGTAATCTACACCCCATATTAACACAAGAGCTTACTATTGAATTCTTCTGCCGCATGAAGGAGGTAAGCGCGTTATGTGGTAAAACACTTAACAATTCTTTTTCGTTATTTTGAATCGACCTTAGTAGGGCTTGCAAAATAATAATTAGAGTTTCATTCATAGCGTTTAGTGGCATTATTTTTAATACAAACCGCAATAGAGGTCCAATTGCAGCTCCCACTGGGAAATATAATCCCCACCGTGGGCATAAAGAGAACCCATCTCCTACCTCCCATATAAAATTAGGAGAGGGAGAAATAGAGGAGGACTCTCCCTTTTTGGCCAATGACTCATTTGGCTCTCCCGTTTATTATTCCTTTGCTCTCTCGTTTTATTAGCCTAAACCAAAACTCAAAATGCATGTTCATATTCAGGTCATCCTCCCTCCACGTACAGAGATCCCTGCACCAACAAAGATCCCTACACCTACAAAGATCCTTCCACCTACAAAGCGAGGACCCTGGGGTGGAACTGCAGGATCCCTTAAGGAAATGGAAGGCAAATCACAACGTCTAGAAAGTGTAACAATCTACCATCATGGTGCAGTTGAAGGGTTTCAATTTTCCTATGTTGATGAAGACGGGCAAACCCGCACCACTGGTACTTGGGGTGTCAATCGTAACTTGCTCAAGAACGAAGTGAGTAGAATTCATACTTTACCATGCTTGTGCATGCGCTTGTTTTGCAAATCATGCAGGTTCATGCCTGCCTTCATCGTAGAAAGGATGATGTAATTCTATGTTTGGTTAAAGTCAAACTAATTTAAACTTGACTAGTTTTCCAGAATATATTAACAAACAGTAAGACTCCAACTATAGGTATATATATAGCATAATGAAAATATATATTCGATGAAAAATCATACTAACTGTGTTTTTACTTGTCGTATAACAATATATTTTATAGTATATATTTCATATATATGTTGCAAAACTATAAGCATGTTTTGAAATTTTCATATAAATTAAGATTGTCTAAACTAACATTATTTTAGAATTATTATATGTTTTTGGGAGCGACAGAGTAAATAGCTATATATATGCCACCCAATAAGACTAGATGAAATATCTAATTTCCCTCTTCACTAATTTTGTGTTGTTTTTTACAGATAAAGTTTGGCAAATCAGAGTTTGTGAAGGAAATCACTGGGGTTGGGAGATCTGGAACCCCGTCCTGGCTGTCACAATTTAAGATCATCACGAACCACGGAACATATGGTCCATTTGGATTTGACAATGGCACTCCATTTTTCAGCCAAACCGTGCCGTAGAATGAGACAGTGGTGGGCTTCTTTGGAGAAATTGACACTTTCATCACAAGGATTGGTTTTTACACTATCCCGCAGGTCATCGTCCCTCCACCTACAGAGATTATCCCTGCACCAACAAAGATCCCCACACCTACAAAGATCCTTGCACCTACAAAGCGAGGACCATGGGGTGGAACTGCAGGATCCCTTAAGGAAATGGAAGGCAAATCACAACGTCTAGAAAGTCTAACAATCTACCATCATGGTGCAGTTGAAGGGTTTCAATTTTCCTATGTTGACGAAGACGGGGAAACCCGCACCACTGGTACTTGGGGTGTCAATCGTAACTTGCTCAAGAACGAAGTGAGTAGAATTCATACCTTACCATGCTTGTGCATGCGGTTGTTTTGCAAATCATGTTGGTTCATGCCTGCCTTCATCATAGAAAAGACGATGCAATTCTATGTTTGCTTAAAGTCAAACTAACTTAAACTTGGCTAGTTTTCTACAAAATATTAACAAACAATAACACTCCAAATATAGGTATATATATCTAACATAATGAAAATATATATTCGACGAAAAATCGTACTCACTACGTTTTTTACATGTTGTATTACATTTGTATCTTTTATAGTATATATTTCATATATATGTTGCAAAACTATATGGATGTTTTGAAATTGATTAGATGGTTAAAGATAGTATGTTTGACTTAAAGCACTAAAACCTACGAAATAAAAGAATAGAGTAAGTATACTTGCTTATTGAGTGGTATGATATAATACGCAATATCTTTTCATATAAATGAAGACTTTGTGACGTAACATTATTTTAGAATTATTATATGTTTTTGTGAGCAATGGAGTTAATAGCTATATATACGCCACCCAATAAGACTAGATGAAATATGTAATTTTCCCCTTCACTAATTTTGTGTTGTTTTTTACAGATAAAGTTTGGCAAATCAGAGTTTGTGAAGGAGATCACTGGGGCTGGGAGATCTGGAACCCCTTCCTGGCTGTCACAATTTAAGATCATCACGAACCACGAAACCTATGGTCCATTTGGATTTGACAATGGCACTCCATTTTTTAGCCAAACCGTGCCGGAAAATGAGATAGTGGTGGGCTTCTTTGGAGAAATTGACACTTTCATCACAAGGATTGGTTTTTACACTATCCCACAGGTTATCGTCCCTCCACCTACAGAGATAATCCCTGCACCAACAAAGATCCCCACACCTGCAAATATCCTTGCACCTACAAAGAGAGGACCATGGGGTGGAACTGTAGGATCCCTTAAGGAAATGGAAGGCAAATCACAACGTCTTGAAAGTGTAACAATCTACCATCATGGTGCAGTTGAAGGGTTTCAATTTTCCTACGTTGACGAAGACGGGGAAACCCGCACCACTAGTACTTGGGGTGTCAATCGTAACTTGCTCAAGAACGAAGTGAGTAGAATTCATACTTTACCATGCTTGTGCATTCGGTTGTTTTGCAAGGCATGTTGGTTCATGCCTGCCTTCATCATAGAAAAGATGATGTAATTCTATGTTTGGTTAAAGTCAAACTAACTTAAACTTGACTGGTTTTCAAGAAAATATTAACAAACAGTAAGACTCCAAATATAGGTATATATATAGGATAATGATAATATATATTCGATGAAAAATCGTACTCACTACGTTTTTACATGTCATATTACATTTGTTTCTTTTATAGAATATATTTCATATATATGTTGCAAAACTATACGGTTGTTTTGAAATTGATTAGATGGCTAAAGAAAGTATGTTTGACTTAAAGCACTAAGACCTATGAAATAAAAGAACAGAGTAAGCTTATTGAGTAGTATGATATAATACGCAATATCCTTTCACATAAATTAAGATTTTGTGATGTAACATTATTTTAGAATTATTATATGTTTTTGGGAGCAATGAAGTTAATAGCTATATATACGCCACCCAATAAGACTAGATGAAATATCTAATTTTCCCCGCACTAATTTTTGTTTTTTACGTATAAAGTTTGGCAAATCTGAGTTTGTGAAGGAGATCACTGGGCCGGGAGATCTGGAACCCCATCTTGGCTGTCACAATTTACGATCATCACGAACCACGGAACCTATGGTCCATTTGGATTTGACAATGGCACTCCATTTTTCAGCCAAACCGTGCCGGAGAATGAGATAGTGGTGGGCTTCTTTGGAGAAATTGACACTTTCATCACAAGGATTGGTTTTTACACTATCCCGCAGGTCATCGTCCCTCCACCTACAACGCTTATCCCTGCTCCAGCAAAGATCCCCACACCTACAAAGATCCTTGCACCTACAAAGCGAGGACCATGGGGTGGAACTGCAGGATCCCTTGAGGAAATGGAAGGCAAATCACAACGTCTAGAAAGTCTGACAATCTACCATCATGGTGTAGTTGAAGGGTTTCAATTTTCCTACATTGACGAAGACGGGGAAACCCGCACCACTAGTACTTGGGGTGTCAATCGTAACTTGCTCAAGAACGAAGTGAGTAGAATTCATACTTTACCATGCTTGTGCATGCGGTTGTTTTGCAAGTCATGTTGGTTCATGCCTGCCTTCATCATAGAAAAGATGATGTAATTCTATGTTTGGTTAAAGTCAAACTAGCTTAAACTTGACTGGTTTTCAAGAAAGTATTAACAAACAGTAAGACTCCAAATATAGGTATATATAGGATAATGATAATATATATTCGATGAAAAATCGTACTCACTACGTTTTTACATGTCGTATTACATTTGTTTCTTTTATAGTATATATTTCATGTATATGTTGCAAAACTATATGGTTGTTTTGAAATTGATTACATGGCTAAAGAAAGTATGTTTGACTTAAAGCACTAAGACCTATGAAATAAAAGAACAGAGTAAGTATACTTGCTTATTGAGTGGTATGATATAATACGCAATATCTTTTCATATAAATGAAGATTTTGTGACGTAACATTATTTTAGAATTATTATATGTTTTTGTGAGCAATGGAGTTAATAGCTATATATACGCCACCCAATAAGACTAGATGAAATATCTAATTTTCCCTTCACTAATTTTGTGTTGTTTTTTACGATAAAGTTTGGCAAATCGAGTTTGTGAAGGAGATCATCCAAGCCGGGAGATCTGGAACCCCTTCCCGGCTGTCACAATTTAAGATCATCACGAACCACGGAACCTATGGTCCATTTGGATTTGACAACGGCACTCCATTTTTTAGCCAAACCGTGCCGGAAAATGAGATAGTGGTGGGCTTCTTTGGAGAAATTGACACTTTCATCACAAGGATTGGTTTTTACACTATCCCACAGGTCATCGTCCCTCCACCTACAGAGATAATCCCTGCACCAACAAAGATCCCCACACCTACAAATATCCTTGCACCTACAAAGAGAGGACCATGGGGTGGAACTGTAGGATCCCTTAAGGAAATGGAAGGCAAATCACAATGTCTAGAAAGTGTAACAATCTACCATCATGGTGCAGTTGAAGGGTTTCAATTTTCCTACGTTGATGAAGATGGGGAAACCCGCACCACTGGTACTTGGGGTGTCAATCGTAACTTGCTCAAGAACGAAGTGAGTAGAATTCATATTTTACCATGCTTGTGCATGCGGTTGTTTTGCAAATCTTGTTGGTTCGTGCCTACCATAATCATAGAAAAGACGATGCAATTCTAAGCTTGGTTAAAGTCAAACTAACTTAAACTTGATTAATTTTCTATAAAATATTAACAAACAGTAAGACTCCAAATATATGTATATATGTAGAATAATGAAACAATATATTCGTACTCACTACGTTTTTTAAATGTTGTATTACATTTGAATCTTTTATTGTATAATTTTTATATATATGTTGCAAAACTATATGGATGTCTTAGAATTGATTAGATGGCTAAAGATAGTACGTTTGGCCTAAAGACACTAAGACCTATAAAATAAAAGAATAGAGTAAGTATACTTGCTTATTGAGTAGTATGATATAATATGCAATATCTTTTCATATAAATTAAGACAGTCGACTTAACATTATTTTAGAATTATTATATGTTTTTGGGAGCGACGGAGTTAATAGCTACATATACGCCACCCAATAATACTAGATGAAATATCTAATTTTCCTCTTCACTAATTTTGTGTTGTTTTTTACAGATAAAGTTTGGCAAATCAGAGTTTGTGAAGGAGATCACTGGGGCTGGGAGATCGGGAACCCCGTCCTGGCTGTCACAATTTAAGATCATCACAAACCATGGTACCTATGGTCCATTTGGATTTGACAACGGCACTCCATTTTTTAGCCAAACCGTGCCGGAAAATGAGATAGTGGTGGGCTTCTTTGGAGAAATTGACACTTTCATCACAAGGATTGGTTTTTACACTATCCCACAGGTCATCGTCCCTCCACCTACAACGATTATCCCAGCCCCAACAAAGATCCCCACACCTACAAACATCCTCGCACCTACAAAGCGAGGACCATGGGGTGGAACTGTAGGCTCCCTTAAGGAAATGGAAGGCAAATCACAACGTCTAGAAAGTCTGACAATCTACCATCATGGTGCAGTTGAAGGGTTTCAATTTTCCTACATTGACGAAGACGGGGAAACCCGCACCACTAGTACTTGGGGTGTCAATCGTAACTTGCTCAAGAACGAAGTGAGTAGAATTCATACTTTACCATGCTTGTGTATGCGGTTGTTTTGCAAGTCATGTTGGTTCATGCCCGCCTTCATCATAGAAAAGATGATGTAATTCTATGTTTGGTTAAAGTCAAACTAACTTAAACTTGACTGGTTTTCAAGAAAATATTAAGAAACAGTAAGACTCCAAATATTGGTATATATATAGGATAATGATAATATATATTCGATGAAAAATCGTACTCACTATGTTTTTACATGTCGTATTACATTTGTTTCTTTTATAGTATATATTTCATATATATGTTGCAAAACTATATGGTTGTTTTGAAATTGATTACATGGCTAAAGAAAGTATGTTTGACTTAAAGCACTAAGACCTATGAAATAAAAGAACAGAGTAAGTATACTTGCTTATTGAGTGGTATGATATAATACGCAATATCTTTTCATATAAATGAAGATTTTGTGACATAACATTATTTTAGAATTATTATATGTTTTTGGGAGCAATGGAGTTAATAGCTATATATACGCCACCCAATAAGACTTGATGAAATATCTAATTTTCCCCTTCACTAATTTTGTGTTGTTTTTTACAGATAAAGTTTGGCAAATCAGAGTTTGTGAAGGAGATCACTGGGGTTGGGAGATCTGGAACCCCTTCCTGGCTGTCACAATTTAAGATCATCACGAACCATGGAACCTATGGTCCATTTGGATTTGACAACGGCACTCCATTTTTCAGCCAAACCGTGCCGGAGAATGAGACAGTGGTGGGCTTCTTTGGAGAAATTGATACTTTCATCACAAGGATTGGTTTTTACACTATCCCGCAGGTCATCATCCCTCCACCCACAACGATTATCCCTGCACCAGCAAAGATCCCCACACCTACAAAGATCCTTGCACCTACAAAGCGAGGACCATGGGGTGGAACTACAGGATCCCTTAAGGAAATGGAAGGCAAATCACAACGTCTAGAAAGTCTGACAATCTACCATCATGGTGCAGTTGAAGGGTTTCAATTTTCCTACATTGACGAAGACGGGAAACCCGCACCACTAGTACTTGGGGTGTCAATCGTAACTTGCTCAAGAACGAAGTGAGTAGAATTCATACTTTACCATGCTTGTTCATGCGGTTGTTTTGCAAATCATGTTGGTTCATGCCTGCCTTCATCATAGAAAATATGATGTAATTCTATGTTTGGTTAAAGTCAAACTAACTTAAATGTGACTGGTTTTCAAGAAAATATTAACAAACATTAAGATTCCAAATATAGGTATACATATATAGGATAATGATAATATATATTCGATGAAAAATCGTACTCACTACGTTTTTTACATGTCGTATTACATTTGTATCTTTTATAGTATATATTTCATATATATGTTACAAAACTATATCAATGTTTTGAAATTGAAAGTATGTTTGACTTAAAGCACTAAGACCTAAGAAATAAAAGAACAGAGTAAGTATACTTGCTTATTGAGTAGTATGATATAATATGCAATGTCTTTTCGTATAAGTTAAGATTGTCTGATGTAACATTATTTTAGAATTGTTATATGTTTTTAGGAGCGACGAGTTAATAGCTATATATACGTCACCCAATAACACTAGATGAAATATCTAATTTTCCTAATCACTAATTTTCTGTTGTTTTTTATAGATAAAGTTTGGCAAATCAGAATTTGTCAAGGAGATCACTGGGGCTGGGAGATCTGGATCCCCATCCTGGCTGTCACAATTTAAGATCATCACGAACCACGGAACCTATGGTCCATTTGGATTTGACAACGGCACTCCATTTTTCAGCCAAACCGTGCCGGAGAATGAGACGGTGGTGGGCTTCTTTGGAGAAATTGACACTTTCATCACAAGGATTGGTTTTTACACTATCCCGCAGGTCATCGTCCCTCCACCTACAATGATTATCCCAGCCCCAACAAAGATCCCCACACCTACAAACATCCTCGCACCTACAAAGCGAGGACCATGGGGTGGAACTGTAGGCTCCCTTAAGGAAATGGAAGGCAAATCACAACGTCTAGAAAGTATAACAATCTACCATCATGGTGCAGTTGAAGGGTTTCAGTTTACCTACGTTGACGAAGACGGGGAAACCCGCACTACTGGTACTTGGGGTGTCAATCGTAACTTGCTCAAGAACGAAGTGAGTAGAATTCATATTTTACCATGCTTGTGCATGCGGTTATTTTACAAATCTTGTTGGTTCATGCCTACCATAATCATAGAAATGACGATGCAATTCTATGCTTGGTTAAAGTCAAACTAACTTAAACTTGATTAATTTTCTATAAAATATTAACAAACAGTAAGACTCCAAATATATGTATATATAGAATAATGAAACAATATATTCGTACTCACAACGTTTTTTAAATGTTGTATTACATTTGAATCTTTTATTGTATAATTTTTATATATATGTTGCAAAACTATATGGATGTCTTAGAATTGATTAGATGGCTAAAGATAGTACGTTTGGCTTAAAGCACTAAGACCTATAAAATAAAAGAACAGAGTAAGTACACTTGCTTATTGAGTAGTATGATATAATATGCAATATCTTTTCATATAAATTAAGACTGCATCGACTTAACATTATTTTAGAATTATTATATGTTTTTGGGAGCGACGGAGTTAATAGCTACATATACGCCACCCAATAATACTAGATGAAATATCTAATTTTCCTCTTCACTAATTTTGTGTTGTTTTTTACAGATAAAGTTTGGCAAATCAGAGTTTGTGAAGGAGATCACTGGGGCTGGGAGATCTGGAACCCCTTCCTGGCTGTCACAATTTAAGATCATCACGAACCACGGAACCTATGGTCCATTTGGGTTTGACAATGGCACTCCATTTTTCCGCCAAACCGTGCCGAGAATGAGACAGTGGTGGGCTTCTTTGGAGAAATTGACACTTTCATCACAAGGATTGGTTTTTACACTATCCCGCAGGTCATCGTCCCTCCACCTACAGCGATTATCCCTGCACCAACAAAGATCCCCACACCTACAAACATCCTTGCACCTACAAAGCGAGGACCATGGGGTGGAACTGTAGGCTCCCTTAAGGAAATGGAAGGCAAATCACAACATCTAAAAAGTATAACAATCTACCATCATGGTGCAGTTGAAGGGTTTCAATTTTCCTACATTGACGAAGACGGGGAAACCCGCACCACTGGTACTTGGGGTGTCAATCGTAATTTACTCAAGAATGAAGTGAGTAGAACTCATATTTTACCATGCTTGTGCATGCGGTTGTTTTGCAAATCTTGTTGGTTCATGCCTACCTTCATCATAGAAAAGACGATGCAATTCTATGTTTGCTTAAAGTCAAACTAACTTAAACTTGGCTAGTTTTCTACAAAATATTAACAAACAGTAAGACTCCAAATATATGTATATATATATATAGCATAATGAAACTATATATTCGTACTCACTACGTTTTTTATATGTTGTATTACATTTGTATCTTTTATTGTATACATTTTATATATATGTTGCAAAACTATAAGGATGTCTTAGAATTGATTAGATGGTTAAAGACAGTACGTTTGACTTAAAGCACTAAGACCTATGAAATAAAAGAACAAAGTAAGTATACTTGCTTATTGAGTAGTATGATATAATACACAATATCTTTTCATATAAATTAAGATTGTCTCGACGTAACATTATTTTAGATTTATTATATATTTTTGGGAGCGACGGAGTTAATAGCTATATATATGCCAGCCAATAACACTAGATGAAATATCTAATTTTCCTCTTCACTAATTTTGTGTTGTTTTTTACAGATAATGTTTGGCAAATCAGAGTTTGTGAAGGAGATCATTGGGGCTGGGAGATCTGGAACCCCGTCCTGGCTGTCACAATTTAAGATCATCACGAACCACGGAACCTATGGTCCATTTGGATTTGACAACGGCACTCCATTTTTCAGCCAAACCGTGCCGGAGAATGAGACAGTGGTGGGCTTCTTTGGAGAAATTGACACTTTCATCACAAGGATTGGTTTTTACACCATCCCACATGTCATCGTCCCTCCACCTACAGAGATAGCTCCACCAACAACGATCCCTACACCTACAAAGATCCCTGCACGTACAAAGCGAGGACCATGGGGTGGGACTGTAGGCTCCCTTAAGGAAATGGAAGGCAAATCACAACGTCTTGAAAGTATAACAATCTACCATCATGGTGCAGTTGAAGGGTTTCAATTTTCCTACATTGACGAAGATGGGGAAACCCGCACCACTGGTACTTGGGGTCTCAATCGTAACTTGCTCAAGAACGAAGTGAGTAGATTTCATAATTTATCAAGTTTGTGCATGTGTTGTTTTGCCAATCATGCATTTCTATGTTTGGTTGAAGTCAAACTAACCTAAACTTGACTGGTTTTCTAGAAAATATTAACAAAACAATAAGACTCCAACTATAGGTATAGATATAGCATAATGCAAATGTATATTCGAAGAATAATCGTACTCACTACGTTTTACACATGTCGTGTTACATTTGTATCTTTTATCGTATATATTTCATATATATATGTTGCTAAACTATAAGGATATTTTGAAATTTATTAGATGGTTAAACATAGTGTGACTTAAAGCACTACAACCTATGAAATAAAAGAACAGTATGTATACTTACTTTTTTAATAGTATGATACAAAAGGTATTATCTTTTCATATAAATTTAGATAGTCTAACCTAACATTATTTTAGAATTATTATATCTTTTTTGGAGTGATGGTGTTAATAGCTATATATACGCCACCCAATAATACTATATGAAATATCTAATTTTCCCCTTCACTAATTCTAGCTTGTTTTATAGATAAAGTTTGACCCATCAGAGTTTGTGAAGGAGATCACTGGGGCTGGGAGATCTGGAACCCCGTCCTGGCTGTCACAATTTAAGATCATCACGAACCATGGAACCTATGGTCCATTTGGATTTGACAATGGCACTCCATTTTTCAGCCAAACTGTGCCAGAGAATGAGACAGTGGTCGGCTTCTTTGGAGAAATTGACACTTTAATCACAAGGATTGGTTTTTACACCATCCCGCAGGTCATCGTCCCTCCACCTACAAAGATCCCTGGACATGCCAAGCGAGGACCATGGGGTGGAACTGTAGGCTCCCTTAAGGAAATGGAAGGCAAATCACAACGTCTAGAAAGTGTAACAATCTACCATCATGGTGCAGTTGAAGGGTTTCAATTTTCCTACGTTGACAAAGACGGGGAAACCCACACCACTGGTACTTGGGGTCTCAATCGTAACTTGCTCAAGAACGAAGTGAGTACATTTCATACTTTACTATGCTTGTACATGTGGTTGTTTTGCAAATCATGTTGGTTCATGCCTACCTTTATCATAGAAAAGACGATGAAATTATATGTTTGGTTAAAGTCAAACTAACTTAAACTTGACTGGTTTTCTTGAAAATATTAACGAACTCTAAGACTCCAAATATAGGTACACATATATTATATTGAAAATATATATTCTGTGAAAACTTGTACTCATTATGTTTTTTACATATCGTATTACTTTAGTTATAAGTCAGGCATTTGTATCTTTTGTAGTATATAATTCATAAATATGTTGCAAAACTATAGGGATGTTTAATTGATTATATGGTTAAAGATGTTTGACATAAAGCACTGCGACCTATGAAATAAAAGAACATAGTAGGTATATTTGCTTATTTAGTAGTATGATATAATAGGTAATATCTTTTCATATAAATTAAGATAGTCTGACCTAACATTACTTTAGAATTATTATATCTTTTTGGGGGTGATGGAGTTAATTGCTATATATATGCCACCCAATATTACTAGATGACATATCTAATTTCGTCTTCACTAATTCTATGTTGTTTTACAGATAAAGTTTCAGCCATCAGAGTTTGTGAAGGAGATCACTGGGGTTGGGAGATCTGGAACCCCGTCCTGGCTGTCACAATTTAAGATCATCACGAACCACGGAACGTATGGTCCTTTTGGATTTGACAACGGCACTCCATATTTCAGCCATACCGTGCCGGAGAATGAGACAGTAGTGGGCTTCTTTGGAGAAATTGACACTTTCATCACAAGGATTGGTTTTTACACCATCCCCAAATAATTCAGTATTCGACCCTGCTGCGGCCTTCAGCTACCTGCATGTTCCTTTGAATCGTTAAGAGTGTTTGATTTCCTCCCATTTCCACTGTTCCAGCAATAAGATGGCTACAAGGATGTGTGTCCCCTTGTCCATGCCTGTTTGGTGATCGCTTTCATAAATAAATCGGTCGTGTAACATATTTCCTTTTTTTTTTTACTTTGGAATGTTCAACGCTGTTCTAAGAGACTGTTTTCTTCAGAATAAAATATGTCCATGTTAAAGTGGAATTAATGAGTAATCACTGCTATACGTTGTGTGCACCTCTATCACTATGTCACTGCTATTGTTGACTGCACCTGATGGTCTCGATCATGCTAGTCCACAGCCTCCTGCACTTGCGCAGAGTTTCCGCGCACGACAGACTCTGTTGTCAATGCCTGCTCACCGTGTGGTTTCTGCTCCAACCGTCAGCACCGTGTGTTCTCCCGCCGTGATTTTGGACACAAGGGATAGAAGCTGACACGCTAAGTGTCCCGTTGTGCGTTTCCTTTCGTGCGCTCATGGTGGGACTTCTCCATCGGCATTCGACAGTGACACATCAGGCATCAAACTCCAGGTAGCTTGGTCACTATGGTTGTGGTAGTACTGGCCAACTACAGTGGTCGGGTGGAGCGACCTGGCGAGGCGGAGGAAGGTGCGGCCTTCGTCACCGCCGTCAGTGCGCCACCGCTTGCAGGCACACACGCCGCGCAGATGAGTCAGATCGGGGACGGGGATTCGAGGGAGAGGAAGAAACACCGGAGCAGATCGTCCGGGACGTCATGGATGCTCCTCGCGTTCTCCGCGCCCGCCGCCTCCTTCAGATCCTTGCGTTGTTGCCGCCGCCGCTCCAGCTCCATGGGCGCCGTGGAGTACTACAAACCCTAACGTCGCTGAGAGCGCGTTATGATCCGCGAAATCAGCGGCATGAACCGGACACATGCAGCTGCGAGCCTGGGACGAAGGCGTGGCGTTGGTGCGCTGCACCCGAATACAAGAATTGCTTTGGGCCAGTTCCAAGCCCAGCCCATGTGTAGGATCCAATACGGCTTCAGTGCTTACAATACCTGCGTACTGATTTCCAAGAATATTTAATGTATAGTGTACATATAGGACAACAAACATATATGTACTAACATTCTCAAAAAAAAAACATATATGTACTGGTGATAGCCGATCAGATGTCATCGACTATTGGATTCTCTTGGGCATAGCCGATAAGAGCACTGGTGAAAGCATCATCGTAAAATAGGTCCCAAGCAGAGGCATTTATCGGCTCTGAGTGGAGGAACGTATATGCAACTACGAAGGTACATGCCCCCCTCTGTGCTTGGCTCGCATATTTTTTATTCCTTGCTTTCCCTATCACTTGTGAACAATCAATTTAGGAAAAATATGTCATCTAAGTAGTTAATGAATGAGATATGGTTTACCTCGCTTCTTTTTCGGAGTACACAGGAAGTTTTCTTACAAAAATTTAAAAACAATAGTTTGTCTCCTCAACAATGTTGAATTTCCTACTAAGGCCGTATGTTATTCACATTAAAAACCATGCACATAAGTTGCTCGTTATGTGTTAAGTTTTGTCAAGTCTTGTTGACGAGATCTATCATGCTCCTAAGAGCAAGAGCACGTACACACCCCATGTGTGTGCTGCTTCTACACTAGAAGTGCACAAAAACATGTTTTTCAGCCATCTTAAAATGTTCTGCTCCTACACTAGGAGAACGCAAAATATGTTTTCTAGGTCTTATCAAAATAAATGCTCCAGGTTCTTGATAATGTTTCTATCAAAAGTTTGTTACAAAAATAGATATGGGTTACGTAAAATTATAACAATGAACACAGAAGTATAATATTGTAAAAGAGAGAAGTATATATTTCAAATAGCAGAACAGAATTAGGTTCCATGCACATGCACGTCTTGATCTAAGATCATATGACAATTCTCTCCTTGGATACGGGATTTAGCTTTACAATATATGCAACGAAAGTATGCTACATGTTTTATTCCTACCCTAATTAAGCTCCACAAAAGCCTTCTTTACAGTAGGATGAAAAGAGGCAAAATAATGTCTTGTTGAGGAACCACACACATTGAGCGATATGAGAGAATCATTTGAGGATCAAGATAATGCTTTAGTTTGGAATATTTCAAAACCCAGTTTTCTGAGCAGGAGAAGTGAGAATGACTGACTCTAATCAGTTCCGTTCCTTAACCACCCAAGATGGTGTGATACACACTTCAAAGTTCACATGTGTAGATAAGGCTTGGAATAATAAGGTAATACTGCTGCCGGTGCTAGTGTTGGAATAAAAGGAAGCTTGATCTATGCTGGTCCATCGTACACCCGTGTACGCAGTTAAGAAGAAAGAAGAGACCGAGAGCAGCAGCACTACTTCTTCTTCTTTTTTTTTTTTTTTCTTTTTTTTTTTTTTTTTTTTTTTACAACAGAGCAGCACTACGTTGATTGATGGATAAAGCAACGTAGACAAGATATATTAATTTAATTAGCCGATATGCATATGCAAAATCGGCTGGAGTTATATTTTTAGGAATCGGCGTGTACGCAGTTAAGAAGAAAGAAGAGACCGAGAGCAGCACAACTTTTTTTTTTTTTTTTTTTTTTTTTTTTTTTTTTTTTTTTTTACAACAGAGCAGCACTATGTTAATTGATGGATAACGCAACGTAGACAAGATATATTAATTTAATTAGCCGATATGGATATAAAAAATCGGCTGGAGTTATATATTTAGGAATCGGCTAAATCTTGAAGTTCAGTATTGAAGAAAGAAAATAGGAGTCAATCAGGCAACTAGCTTGGTTGGGCCGCTTGGTGGTAGCGCTCACCACCCACGTTCGAGACCACCTCGGCGTGGGTTTCCCATGGGGTTTTGCCCCCAGATTTTATTTCAGGCCCTAGACAACTTGCGTGGCGTCATGTGTGCGTGTGGTGTTGAGTGTGTTACGTAGAGTTGAGATACTACAACCTGTATATTTAGGAGTCAAGCTCAAAAAAAAAAAAAAAAAAAAAAAAAAAACACTAGCGTCACATCCGATTTGCCTCCTATTTTGTTTGCTACGTGTATACATACGTGTTGTGTTTTGGGAACCAACAACACAAGCAACAAAAGGATTTTTTTTTTTTTTAACAACAAGCAGCAAAAGATATGCCCAAGTGCTACACGCGCCATCAGAGGCCAATTGCTACGTTTGTAGAATGTGGACGGGAGACTCGAGACCCTGTTTAGTAGGTATTAGATTATACTTCCGTCTTTGTCATAGAGTCATGATTGTGCCTAGGAAAGTTATCCCCAGCAGATCAATCAAAACAGTATTTACCTTTTTGTCTTCACGCCAATCCTTAGGAGTAGGCACTACGTGCTATAGAATTGCACGGCACTGCTAGCCACATCACTGTCGGATTTAGTCCAACCAACGATGATGACTCTTCACTACTAGTTCTTGCCTCTAAAAACCAGAAAATGATTGAGGGTGTGACCGAATCGACAGCGATGACAACTATAACTTTCGATTTGTGTGTCTAACCTGCAGTGGCTGGATGGCCTCACGTCACTACCGGTTCAAGCCAAGAACTCACAGTGCTTTGGTGCTATTGTTTTTGGTTCCAGCCATGAACAGACGGTGTTAAGCCAACAGAACAAAAAGGCTTGCACAACAAAACTGCCAACTTGAGCCACAAATCGCAGTGTTGGGGTCAGACCACACTGCTGGGTCGAGCTCATAACCGACCTTCTTTCCGGGCATCACTACTGGTTTAGTACTGCCGGTTCAAAATCAGGCAGTGATGGGGGTTCTGAACCGGCAATGATGTCATGCTCTGTGGATAGTGAGGAGTAATACAGCGTTTCGGCAAGTTCTTCAACAAGCAGGGCTACATCAGCATGAACCAACTACATTGGCATCAACAAACCTACACTTATAAATATAAATTCTAATCATCTTAGGGCACTCACAGTGCATACTCTATCAATAGAGTCTATAGTTCGATGACTCTATCACAAGAAACCATACTCCCCAATGCAACTTTAGAACAATAGTTTCTATTGGTAATGAAATTTATTATGCAACACAAAGAAACTTGATCAGCTGTGGCACGTTACCATGTGATCCACCCTACAGCACTCAACAACGATGCATCATCACTACCCCAGTCCAGTTTTTTCCTGACGGCCCGTTCCGTCAGGAAAAACCATGAAAACCGTCAGGGAAGGGTATCCGTGACGGTTACCGTCGAGATTACCCGTCGGGGAAAAATCGACACGGAAAGTCTGGTTTCCCTGACGGTTTTCCGTCGAGGACTGATCCCGACGGTTGCTACCGTCGGGAAAGGGTTTTCACGTCGGTTTTTTTGCTTCCGTCACGAAAAGTTATTTCCCGTCGGTTTACTACCGTCGAGGAAGGCCGAAACTTCCACGTCGGTTTAGTACCGTCGGGGAAGGCCAAAACTTCCACTGTCGGTTTAGTACCGTCGGGAAGGTCCAACCTATACCTATCACTTACAATACCGTCAAAACTTTGTGTGTTACCACCACAGAAACACCATCTTTAATATATCCATAAAAGGTCACTGAACAACCACACACCAGCCAATATCAAATGTTACACTGAATTGTCTGATATATATAATCATCATTCAAGTTGTTCATACATATAGTTCAATGATCAACAAATCTCAAGCTACATGATACATGCCTTACAAAATCAAGCAAACCCAAGATAGGAATTTAGTAACTGCTACTTCCTACAAGCCCTTCTACAAGCCTTACACCATGAACGATCATGTATACTCTGGGCAGTAGGGACTTCAAACAGAGAATACAGAACACCATGAACTCAGATCTTGTACAGGTCAACAAAGAGGAGAAATGAAGTGCGCAGAATAATCTTACCATGCCACTTTCATTTTCATTAAGCATGAGAAGTAGCATATCTGTTCTTTATCAGCAATGACCTGCAAGGTAAAATAAAAATCAGCTTCCTAACTCAGGTCTCGAGTTGCAATGTTGCACAAGGTAAAAAGAAGGAATTGCAAAGAAGCATACTCCTAATAAAACATAAAGCCTATCTGCAGTGTTGTGTACAACACTAAAACAGTTTGTATATGGTGGACGACCTGAATCTAAGTGAGGAAAATGATTTTTGTAAATAACACATAGTAATAGTTGCAGCTGACCAAAAATATTTTTTTGTGCCATACAGCAAGAACCAAGCACTATCTACTATGCAGCAGCTCCGTTCGTAATACGGCACAACTCACTGAGGATGAATAAACTGCACATGAAAGTATACTGCAGTTTTAATAGAGCCAATGTAAAAAAAACTACTAGTTTAGATGGCAAGAGTATACTACAAACATGTTTTATTAGTGATTCCTATATGTCACAGGATATCGAAGTTGTTGAGAACAGGAATAACAATCAGAACCACTAGATGTAGTAGTAAGTACCTGAGAGAACAGATCACCTAGGCAGGAGTTAGATCCCATAAGGCCTGAAACAGAAAACAGTTAGATCCCACATTATGAGAACAATATATTATCTTTCTCTAGATGTTACTGACCAAAGTATCAAAGTTTTGGAGCCCGATGGTATTCCCTGATACATGCTCAATTTAAGTGTTGATAGTGTTCCCTGATGTACTGCATGTATGAAATTTTGTGAACCACTTTCAGCTATCCTTCAACTAGTTTAGTTCAGCACTCATAATAGGAATGCATGGCAAAGACAAGTATAAAGCCTAACAAGTCAGAATTGAATGAGTAGGTTGCTGCAATAGGTTGCTGCCTTCACTTGGCATGTAAAATACACGCTTGATCCTTGAAGGAAGTGCACTGCATGAGTTACAATCCTTTACAGAAAAGAAACTAAAAGAAATCAAAAAAATCAATTAGACTAAGACAACCGACATCACAGGATAACTTAAAGCCTTTAGACTAAGTCTGATAAAGCAACCTTGCATCTCAACTACTCAGAAACCAGTAGGTCTTGTTAACCTATATGTATATGACACTAAAGCCTATCAGCAGCTGCATAATATTTACCTGAATCACATATCAGATTTCAGCAATGACGAAGTGCACATCAACATATTTTTAGAACCTAAAACGCTTAGGTTTCTGTGTAAGAGTACTTCTCTTGAGTCTGAAATGACAAAAGTGTATGCAAATGTTAACACGACTTGTTAACCTATATGTACATGGCAAGGCATGGTACAATGAGGACAAATGAATTGCATAATATCAGTTCAGCAGCTGGATGAAAAAATGCAGCTGCCCGATAAAATTCAGTGCCTATTGTTGAAGTTCAGTGTTCCAGCATCTCTATAGAAGGGTACTAAATGCATAGCCTAAATTAAAACAATCTACAAACATTTTCTCCTGTATGCAAGGGTAAATAAATTTCCTAAAAAATCTAAAAACATTCAGATCTGTTAACTCGTGGTTGAGGGTGCCTCACGACATGGATCCACATCCACCGGACACCACCATGCCATGGATCGAGCTGGAAGGAGGAGGAGGAGGGCCTCACGTGGTGCTGTCAAACCATGGATCTACACGGGGAGGAGGGGCTTGTGCAGGGCCGCCACTCAATCGATCTACATGGGGAGGAGGAGGGGTTCACCTTGTTGGATCCTGGGGACGCGACTGCGGTGGCGACCTTGTCTGTGTTGGGCCGTGCTTCGCCAAGGTTCTCCATGACCGGCACCGCACGCGCCGCCGCAAGACCATGGACCTGAGGGGGAAGGAGAGGGAGAAGCTGTAAGAAAGAGGAACTAGAAGCCAATAGAGATAGAGAGGACATCACCTCACCGGATCCAGTGGCGCGCTGTGGCGGCGTCCTCGCGTGCGCCCCGGCCGTGGTCCGCCGCCATCTGCGGAGAGAAGAGAGAGAAAGAAGAAAGGGGAATGGATGGGGATGGGGAGAAGCCGGTGGGTGGATAAGGTTGGCGAAATTTTTTTTACCTCGTGCGCACGCCCGTCCGCGCCTTATTTTAGCCACTCTCGCTTACTCGTGGGCCATTGTATGGTCTCGGAGCGCGGGAGTCTTTCGTTTTTCGGGTTTCTCAGTGCACGTCAGGAGAGAGAGAGCGCCCGTGTCAGGAGAATCTGACCCGACGGGAGTGCTTCTCGCCGTGGGGAAAGAACTGAGCTGGGGTAGTGCATGGATAGGTTTCTAGACAAAAAAAAAAAAGTCAAATAATCCCATTTTCAGCTTGCAAGCTTGCACAACCCATTGCATAGGTTCAGATAACATGTACTACTATATCAGATAGCTACTAGCGCTAGCAAGTTTTGGTTTACAGCTTACTGAAAGCTTTCGAAAAAAATGAAAGCTTCAGACATCGAGCGAGCCTGCATCTTACAAAGAACTTCATGGAAATTTTCTCGAGCACCTAGCATGCAAGAAAAATTGCTGCACCTCGTCAAGCAACCTCCGATCCAGTACATGCAAGTTCCTGAACCTGCAAATGTTAGCAAAATCCAATGCGAGTTCCTGAACCTCGTCAGTACATGCAATGCAAGTTCTTGGATGGACCGAGCAGTGAGCCCCACGAGAGCCGCCCAGGTTGCCCAGACCCAGGCCATTGACACCATTCGCGGGGAGGTGACGACCTTCGTCTCGAGCGTCGTCCTCATCTCATCGCTCAGTCAGGCGGCGGCCGACGAGTGCGACTGCACCATCACACGCCGCCATCGTCAAGAGAGGAGACGGATGCGGACGTCAGGCTGTCGCTGGGGCATCCAGGGGTGGAGTGGAGGGCGAAGCCGCGCCCATAGACGCACGCACGGTGGCCGGCGAGGTGTATCTGACGATGAACAATCGATCGATGCGATTTGCCACGCGCGAGCTCTGCGAGCGCCATGACGTTGAGCGGCCGCGCGTGGGGAGGTGAGCTTCGAGCGACCGCGGGCCGCCGCCTGCTTGGTCGATGCGGCCGTCGCTCGCGTCGCCACCGCGACGAGGTCCGCCGCATCGGACGAGGCGGCGAAGGATGTGGACGCGGGCGGCCACCCGCGTGCGGCATGCTCTATGGCCGCGGAGAGCTGGGACGGGGCAGCCTTGGCGTGCCGGGCAGGGCAGCGCCGGCCTCCAAATCGATCTGGATATGCACAGGCTACCGCATGGGATCCGCGAGGCGGGACGGGCGGCCTCGTATGGCGCGTAGACGTCGAGTCGAAGTAAGACGTCGTTTCTATGTTTTTGTGTCTCTCTCCTCATTAAATTACTTACCACATCAGCAAAATGTCTATGTGACAGTGTAATTAATAAGGATAGACATGGTAGAGTCTGCATTGTGAGTGCCCTTATAACTCACCTAAAAATACTTAATGCTACCATCTGGAAAAAGAGTGCCTAATCACGAGGATCCATCGTAATCTCTTTAAGTGTCCATTCGAAAACCACGATCTTTGGCTCTTGAACCAGAACTGAACCATTTTATGAGAAGAATTTTTAGGTTAACTGGGAGGATGTTCGATCGGAACAAATATAAAATTTTTCTTATTTTATTTCATTATTGACAAAATATAAGCATAAACAACTTCAACTTGGAATTGTTTCCCCGGTTTATCTGTGAGTATCGTCATGGTTTTTATTTCAGCATTGTGAGGCTGCATAGGCTTTGATCGATCTCTTGCAAACTTTAGCATAAACTAGTTATCGATTCATCGAGAATTCTAAGACTGCATTGGCTCGATCAATCTCGTAAAATTCTTAGTAAAATTTTTAGTAAGATTTGTTACCTATATCAATATTTGTAAGGCTGCATCGGCATCGACCGACCTCATACAAATCTTCATATTAGTTATCGGTTAAATCTATTAAGATTAGTAAGCTCTTGCTTGTTGTTTTACTAGATTTGCTAGTTATCGATCTTGTTATATCTAGTTCTCCACTATTTATAGCAAAATCACCCCTTTTCCCGGTTAAGATTGAGATAGATCAGCATCGTATCTTTTTAATTCATCGTCTCATAGATTTTTCATGATTCACACTATGCCAGAAAACCTTATCAGTGACGCCTTGATTCGTGACATAGAAACGAAATGCATGACTGATAAGCTATCAGTGATGCGGATATCCATAAGACGCGTCACTGTTGCCCATGCCTTAGGAACAAGACACGTCACTAATAACAATATATCAGTGACACTTGAACAGAACACGCGTCACTGATAAAAAATATGATGCTTATTGTTCAGGCCTGTCACTGATATTGGGCCATATTGGTGACTCTTCTCAACAAAAACGTGTCACCAATAAGAAAAGTGACGCATATTATCTACACACGTCAGGCATAAAAATGACTCTTCCTATTGAGCTGCGTCACTGACTAACGAGACGTGTCACATGAGCAACTGCCCCCGGACTCGAAATTTTTAGGAAACCAAGTTGGCAGATAGGTCTCACGTCTGTGCCCGTCCACCAGGCACCACCCGGCCCACTAGGCGCCTCCGTCTCCATCCGACTCGCTGCACCTCTCCATCTCCCATCCGACTCCCACCTCTCCCTCTCCCCCGAAACCCTAAGATGCGGCGGCGCGACGCGACTGGGAGGCCCTCCATGGCGTAGCATGGCGGTTGCGCGGCACGGCTGCTCCATGGCATGGCACGGCCGCGAGAGAGGGAGGCGCCTTTGCTTCCAGGGTGTGCGAGATCCAGATCTAGGCCGATGCGACCGCCCTCGCTGCTCTCCCTCACCCTCGACTCGGCGCTCCTTCTCAGGAGGTAAGGATGGTGTAGATGATGCAGGAGCAGGCACAGGGTAGCTACAGAAGCTTCGCCGGCGGCGGGCAGAGTTGGGACCCCGGGCTGGAGATCCACCGGTCACCGCCGTGTCGCCCCGGCCTCCTCCTTATACCATAAAAATTCTCAAGGTGAGTACATGTTGCAAATTCGTGCATCTTCCAAGCGTCAATCTTTTTTAATCAGTACCCCTGGTACTACTAGCTGGCCATCTCCACATAATTACTGAAGATTAGAACGGTTCTTCGGTAACTTGCACAAATTGCACTGAAAGAAGACCAAAAGAGAACAACTTGCGCAGATTCTGTAATTAGTGATCCATTATAAGTTCTGATTCCAAGTATTAGTGATCCATTTCAGTATACTTTGTTGACTTGCGTGCTCAGTTGGGTAGCTTGGCTAGTAAATTTAACACTGTTTTGTATCAGCTATCTTTCGCATGCAGTCCTTGCAATACTACTGTTGTGCTTCCTTTCTCACTTGTTAGCCTAAAACAAAAGGCCCAGCTGTGCTTAGTGTACCTTGTAGCTTATCATGGTATTTTTCTTAATAAATATTTCTGTTCGGCTTGAGGCATAATTGCACTTGTAATCTGATTATTTGTTCAAATGCTTAATGCTTTTGTGGGGTCCTATGGTGGCATGAATCTTTGGGACCTGATTATTCTCAAGATTTGAGTTTTGAATTTCCTTCCTCAACTTATATTGAACTTGTTTATATTGCCATATGGAGAACATGCGTACGGTTTGATAGGAAATGTTGTTTTAACCATTGCTATTTGTTTCACATTATACTGGTGAACTTGTTTATACAGCCCTAATGATTTTATATCCTTCAGGTCTAGGAAGAAGGCAAGTTAGGGTTATTTTGATCAACAAGCATCTGCAAGTCGGTGGCACCAACTGGTAAGTGAGCTGAACTGAAATCCCTCCAAGTACGAGCTGACTTGCTAGAGATCAAGCTAGTAGCTAAAAATCTGATTAGTTAAGACATTACAATTGGAATTTTTGTCAATTCTGGCTCTGTTATTTTAAGGTTCAAGCATATTTTAAAGTCTATAGCTGATGCCTGCATCGGAGAGGAATAGAAGAAATATGGTGATTTTACGGCTAACTGGCAATCCTGATGTTCTCCTTATATCTAAATCTAGATGTTCTCTTTACAGACTGGAAGTGACAAGAAGTGGTGCGCAGAGTTTATCATCTGATCCGAAGATGTTGGGTTGAATGTCATCTTACATCATAAATGAAGTCCTTGTTAGGATAATACAAAAACTCAAAAGGTTAGGATATCTACTTGTATGATAACATGCAGGTTGCCTTTTCTCTTTAGTTAGCTAGAACTTACAAGTACTAATTCACACTAATTCCCACAGTGGAATTTTGTATAATAGATTTTCTTCATTGGAATATCATGTTTCCATATTGTAATCTAATTATTATTTCTATTGCAACTCAGCGCTAGTTAATGATTACTAGACTTAATATTAGGGAACTTATGTTGCTAGCAAGAAATTCTATATTGCTATAGGCCATAAAGAACAAGTAACAAGTAGCATAATCCAGTTCGGACACCTCTATGATCATTTTAGAATCCAATTTAGCCAAAAAGAACAAGTAACAAGAAATTTTTATTAGAATGCCTATGTTTTTGTCATCATTTTAATTTAATGTTTCATTTTTCTAATGCAGGTTGTCATCGAGTACCATAGGGAAAAAGTAAGTTTAATAGAAGTGCCTTAGGGGATTTGCATAAGTTTAATAGAAGTGCCTTCGGAGATTTGCATGTCCTTTGTTTGGCTAATATAAAGCAGGTTGCCTCATGGAATTAGTTGGATCGTTTCTTATGTATTGTTATACTCTATGTATTTAATCTCAAGAAGAATCCTTATACTATGTAGTACCTGCTTTTGTATCTAAAGTTTGTAAAGAATTTGATTGCTACATAAGTTGCATCTAGAGCTTGTATATAAGAATTTGATTGGGAAATAGAAGGAACACGGCTGATGTATATAGAAGTATAGAAACCGGGTAGGCTTTTTCTTTTTTTGTTTTTTCTAAATTGTTATCAGTGATGCATTTTGGGCTATACGCGTCGCTGGTAACCCTTATCAGTGACGCTTTTTGGACTGTACCCGTCGCTGTTGAGCCTTATCAGTGACGCGTTTTGGGCTGTACCCATCGCTACTGACCCTTATCAGTGACGTGCTTTTTTACGCGTGACTGATTTGACCTTATCTCTGACATATGAAACAGTGACGCGTGTTTTACGCGTCACTAATGACTGTCTAGTCGCGTCACTGATAAGCTTTTCTAGCATAGTGGCATGTCTTGCTTTTGACCATGGGTCCGGCTACATTGGTCGTTTTATTTCAATCTTGATCGAAGATATCATGTGGTCAAGACATGTTGAACTGAAACCGTGGGGCAAAAAGCCCCCCGGCGGCTTATATAAATAACTGAAAGAACCAACAAGTACTTACAAGAGCATTACAAGAGGATCTAACCAGGGGTTAGAGGGAAGGAAGGGGGAACTAAACTAAGGAAAACTGCTGCTAACTACAAAAGAACAGGAACAAAAAACTATAAAGCATCTAGCCAGGATTGTATAGACTGGTGAAGGGAAGATTTGATTATACAGAAATGATCTTGGAATTCTTTCTTGAACTTGGCCTTCATGAAATACGAGGGACCTTCTTATCAAAGATTAGAGCATTCCTTTCATTCTAAATGCACCATGCAGCAATCATAACAATCTCCATAAAGAAAGGTTGCATAAAACTTTGGTTAGCAGCGTAGAGGTTCTCATGAATATTCATATTCTCATGCCAGACAATTAATTCCCAAAGCAAACCATCTAGCAGCAGTTGCTGAGCAGTGGAAGAATAGATGCTCAACTGTCTCTTCTATATTATCTTGGCAGAGGACACATGTTTGATTTCTAGTATGCTTCTTAATTGATGGAATTTGATCTTATTATGGCTGCATCGACTCCGATCGAACCCCACTGTTAGCATTGGAAACCATTAATAAATAAATTTTGCTTACGGTGAACCAGCAAAAAGCACAAATTTCTAGTGAGGAACACCATTTATACTGGGAGCTGATAGCTAAGAAAAGTCACTTATCGTCATTGCTCCTTAATACTTTGGTGGTGTGTTACTGCTGTATCGTGAGATCTACCTTGGGAATCTTAAAAGCGAAACTGCCAGGAGAGCTTAACTACTAAACAGCATGATAAAATGTTCCCATGCATGTGCTCTCAGTTGAACGTCTGAACTGCTCATGCATGACAAATTGACACACACGCCATATGCATACATGCATGTATATACACGTAATAAGTAAACAAATACGCCATGCACGTACACAGGCCACGCAGCGTCCGTGGGTCCGTGGTGTTGTTATCTCCGTCGTATTGTTACCTCCTGTTTGAGCTAGCTTGCCCTTCCGGCAGAGGATATAAATAGGAGGAGCGTGCACCTGTGTTTTATCAGCTTCCATAGAAAGACAACATACACAACTTGAGTCAAAAGTAGCACCACCATACCACCAGCCACTAGTGGACTCGCATGCTTTGCCGAGGATCAGGCCCTCGGCAAAGGCCCAGAAACCCTCGGGAAAGGCTTTGCCGAGGGCTGCCCTCGGCAAAGACCCCTTGGGGAATTTTTAGACGGCGAAGGGGTCTTTGCCGAGGGCCCTTTATCGAGCACTCGGCAAAGCCTTTGCCGAGGGCCAGGTTGGCTCTCGGCAAAGAAAAGCAGCCGTCACGGCGCTGGCCCCGTTGGCGGCGTCTTTGCCGAGGGCCGGCCCTCGGCAAAGAAATGTTTTTTAAAAAATTTTGGCCAAAAAATTGGTTCCAAAAAAAACTTTGCCGAGGGCCTAACGGCTGGCCCTCGGCAAAGCCTGACGGGAGTGGCCGCCGTGACCCAACGGGCCTAATTTGCCGAGGGCATCTTTGCAGAGGGCCTGTCTTTGACGAGGGCCTAGCCCTGAGCAAAGGCCTCATAACCAAGGGCCGTTCTTTGCCGAGGGCTCCTGAGACTGGCCCTTGGCAAAGTGTGTCTTTGCCGAGTGCCCGAGATTTGGTAATTTCCTATCGGTAAATACCTTATCGACAGTGTATCTATTATTTTCCTATTGCCGAAGGCCAAACCGATAAGGAAACATTAGCTTCTAGTAGTGACTTTCTCCAAGTTAATTAATCTATAAAAGATAGATTACTTCTGCATTACACTGAACCCAATAGATTTATATTTAATTAATCTATAAAAGATAGATTACTTCTACATTACACTGAACCCAATAGATTTATATTTTATTCTTTGTTAGTTTATCCAATTGTTAATTGGTATTCCCATGTGACTTTTCATATAACCTACAGAAAAAAAATATTAGGCACATGAGAAAATTTTAGTTTCTAATAGCGCCATGTACTTGTCATGTGCTGTTATGAGGCACAAAGACCTACCACAAGCTCTGGGACGTTTTTTATGACATAAATTTGTTTTTGTCACAACTTTTTCATGCTTCCAAAACAAATGTCATAAATTCACTGATTTAGTGACATTTTAATTGAGTGTCATGCCATAAACGTCAAAAGATGACACATTTCTTGTAGTGTCCCCAGCCCAGGCACCCTCTTTCAGAACTCCATTCTTGCTGATTTCTACTGTACTACTACTCCTCCCTCTTGCTTCCCCCGGTCTTCTACCCCGGCGACGATCTGGGTAACCCCTACCTCGCCGGTGCACCTTAACCGCTTCCGGGTAGGCAACCTCCTTTCCTACCACCTCACCGCCTCTCCCGTCCGGATTCAGGCTCGCCGCATCTCGCGCTTCCTGTTCGCCGTCGGCGTGGCCAACCCCTCCATCGCCACCGTCATAGCCGTTAGAGGGTGGTACGGCCTTGGCCAAGTCAAAATCCTGGTCCACCCATCCAGAGAGGACGCGATTCACGAGGCCAACCGGCTGACCCTGGAGTCCACGTGGCGCGCCCTGCGCCCTGACCTCACCCCCACCCCCCGTTCGCTCTGGGAGCCAAAATGTCCGTGCTGTTGTCGCCTCTAACTTCCTGCATGGGGACAAGGGCCGATACAATCTTCCCCGGCAGGAGCAAAAGCATGTCACCTCTACTGGGGGATACGCTGCTGCTGCCTCGTGCAGGGCGACGGCTGATGGAAAGCGGATCTCTGCCTCGGCCTCCCCCCTCTCCACCCTTGCTCCCGACGCCTGATATATCACCGGTGGTGGCCGACATAGATGGCACAGGTTTTAAACTAGGCTTATCCCTGGCTAGGCAACCCCCTCCCTCTGAACTCTCTCTCATCTCCTTCGCCCCCTCGAGCCGCGCCCTCTGCTCTGCTCAGCGTGGAGGTGACCATGCGCACCACCGGCGAGGCGCCCCCACCCCTTAGCCCAGGCTGCGCCGCAAGCTACTCGGCTATGGCAAGGCCTAACTTGCCTCCACTTTCTCCCGCCTCCCCTCCACGCGCCACGTCTCCCTCGGCTCTCTACGCGGCTGACGTGATGGCGCGCACCACCGGCAAGCTCATCCTGAGCCCCTGTGTCACACCTGCCACCGGGCACCAGGCTACACCACGCCCACCTCACCCCGCCTCTGCTGGCGACCTCTGTCACATGGCGCACCATTGCAGCTCACAGTCCTGGCCACCGCGCCCACCCAACCCGTGGCCGCTGGAGGCCCACTCCTCCCGCGCGCCCACCGCCTCCTTCGAGTTCCCCGCCCTCCTATTCTCCCCGCCATCCGCCACCCCCATCATCTCTCCCACCACCGCCTCCCCCTCCGCTTTCCGCCCTTTCCTCCCCACAAGCATCCTTGTGTCGGAGACCACTCCTCTGGTGGTTTTCGCTGCGCTGCCGACCACGAATCGGATAGGCCGGGCCTCCCCCTTCATCCCCTCCGCGCATCCCGGCCATCTCTTTGTCCATGGAGGATGAGTACTCCGAGTTCACCCTCCCCTCCAGTGGCGGCGCTGATGGCCAAGACGATGAGTACAGCCAGGAGGAGGAGGTGGACTCCGACGGCATCCCCTTCCGCTCCACCTCCTCGGAGCTCGTGGAACCAGGTGACGCCGAGATCGTTTGGATGCCTCTCGGCAACATGGAGCGCACGTGGCAGACGGCCCATGCATTCATCAGCGACGATGGCCCCACGGACCTCCCTGGCCCCTTCATCCAAGGGGCTCTGTTTGGGGTCGCGCCGGACCTCCATGTCCGCATGTTTCCCTCCTTCGTCGGGCACATGCTCCTCTGCTTTGGTTCTAAGGTGGACCGGGACTGGGTGGTGGAGCTCAGCCTGATCCACCATGAGGGGGCCAACCTGACCATCGTCCGTGCCAAGGCCACGGCCAACCCCTTTGTCGTTGACCTGCCTTGGCTCGCCACGGTCTCGGTTGTGGCCTTCCCCTAGGAGCACTGAAACCCCGAGGGCATCCTAGCCGGGCTCCGCAAGCTCGGAGACGTTGTCGAGATCGCAGAGGAGTGCCTCCTAGACGAGAGCTACACGGCGCTCCGGGCGGTCGTGGCTAGGACGAGCCTAGATAGCGTCCCGCCAAAGGTCTGGATTGTTGGCTCCAGCAGCGGGCCAGCTGAGCGCGCCCTTGGTGCGTCCTACGCCGTCACGCTGCTGCGCGTCTGGCCGAGGGCGGAACAACTCGACGAGTTCGGCAACCTACGCCCTTTCTTCCCGCGCCGACTGCGTGGCGGGAACGGGCAAGGTGGCGCACCGGGGCAGGCGGGCTAGGCCGCTGGGCTCCCTTTCTTCGGCCCAGTCCTCCACGGCATTCCAGCTGGACCACCGGGGACGGGCCTCTTCTTCCAGCTGGCTTTGGGCTGGGATTCTACTATGGGTCAGTTCCTTCCCCTCCTCTTTTACTGCCTCTTCCTTCCCTCCCAAATTTCATCCATCCCTCTGTCTTCTCTCTTGGGCTGCACAACGCCGGTAGAGCTCCACTCCTCGCCCTCCTGTGGCATGCGGACAACAACGACACCCCGCCTCCGCTGCCACCATCCCCGGCTAACGACCACGCACCGCCACTGATGGCGGCCCAGCCTCTCTCTGTGGCACCGGTGGGCCAGCAGGCTCACGGCCGCCGCCCCAGAGCGTAGGCGCCCCAAAGGAGCAGCACTTGCCTCGTAGCTATAGCGCCGGCCACGTTCATGCCAGTGGCCGCCAAGGCGAGCCACCTCAAGGCGCTGCGGGACAGCCTCGCCTCCTGCTCGGCGAGCCTCAAGAAGCAAGTGACGGGGCGCAAACTCGTCAAGCGCAAGAGGCCGCTGGGCGCGCTGGACCTGGGGCGACTCGCCAAGGATGCTGGTGTGGGATGCGCGGGGCGCGCGGCGACTGCCGTGGCTGAGATGGAGCCAGCTTTAGCCCCATGATCGGGCGGCCCTCATCGCCTGACCCACCCTTGCCCCCGCCGGGGTCAAGGGCTCTCCGTGCCAACCTCCTCCCTTCCGATGCTCCCTTACCTGCCTGTGTGCAGGTCGTTTTCCCCACCCGCTCCGACTGCGCCTGTGATGGTGGCTACCTCGATGTTGGCACTCCTACCTCCATATCTAAGGCTGTAGTTGAGCATGCCGGCCGCCCCGATAGGGGTGGCGTATGTATTTTTGGCGCCGTCCTTTTTGCGCCATGAATCAAATCTAGTTATCCTACAACGTGTTGTCCTGGAATGTTCGTGGCCTCGGTCAGCAAACGAAATGCGACGCCCTTCACAGCACACTCTCACCTCACCTGGCCTGCATCCAGGAATCCAAGTTATGCACCATTGATGTCGCGAGGAGCAAGTCCTTCCTGCCCACCTATCTTAGCGACTTCACCTATGTTCCAGCTGACGGATCACTGGGAGGAATCATCACCGCGTGGAACCCCGCCATGTTCATTGCCGGAGCGCCAACCCCATGCAGCTTCACCCTCATCATTCCCTTCACCTCCACCAATTCCTCTTACTCCTTCACCCTCACAAACTTCTATGCACCGGCCGATCACCGGGACACAGACGCATTCCTAGCGTAGCTGGCGTCCATTGCCACCGATGACGGCGAACCTTGGCTTGTCATGGGGGATTTTAACCTAACAAGAGACCCCGAGTGATAAAAACACGGTGAATTTTGACTGGGCCTTAGCGAACAAATTCAATGCGGCCATTAGCAATCTAGCCCTGCTTGAGATCCCGCTCTTGGACCGCCTCTACACCTGGCCCAACCGGCGGGCCTCACCCACCCTCGCCAGACTAGACCGGGCCCTTGTTAACAACGAGTTCATGGGCCTCTTCCCCAACTCCACCCACTCCTCCCGTCTGGGCTCGGCCCCGGACCACACCCCGCTCGTGCTAGCCATCCCCACTTCCATTCCCAAGGCCCACCGTTTTCATTTTGAAAATGCCTGGTTAAAAAACCCCGCCTACCTCCCCTTTGTTCTTCCTGCCTGGGCTGACACGCTGGCTATTGTGGACGCGGCCGCCGGGCTCATTGCTCGGATCAAGTCTCTCCGGCGCGAGTCCAAAGCTTGGTCCTGCACCAACCACGTCACACCCACTGTGCTTAACAATGCATCTTTTGTGGTTTTACTCCCTGATCTCTATGAGGAGCACCGGCTTATGTCTACAGGTGAACGGCGGCTGAGGCAGCTCTGCCGAGAGAAAATTGAGGCCATCGTTGTCCAACGGGTGGCGCACTAGAAGCAGAGGGGGAAGTGCCGAGCGCTGCGGGAAGTGCCTAGCAAAACAACATAAGGAGCCTAGACGTGGACGGCGTGCACCTCATCGCCCATGCAGAAAAGGTGGCCACCCTCACTGCCTACTACACCGGCATCCTGGGCGTGGAGGCGGCCTCCTCGTGGAAGCTCGACATCGACGCCCCCTACGACAACACCCCTCGGGCCAACCCGGGGCCCCTCGTCACCCCCTTCAGTGAGGCAGAGGCGCTCAAGGCGGTGAAGGCCATGGCGGCGGGCAGCGCCCCTGGCCCCGATGGAGTCGGGCCAGGCTTCTACAAGGCCATGTGGAGCTCGGTAAAGGGGGACATCATGTGACTCGCTGATGCCTTCCATGTGGCACAGCGGACCTTCAACGCATCAACAGAGCCCATGTCGTCCTCATCCCCAAGAAGGAAGCATCGGTGACCCCAGGCGACTACAGGTCGGTCTCCCTCCAAAACTGCTTGGTGAAAATCATAACCAAGATGCTCACGATGAGACTCCAAGCCCAGATCGTGAAGCTCATCGACCCAGATCAAATAGGATTCATCAAGGGGTGGTCGATCTCGGAGAATTTCATGTTGGCCACTGAGCTCGTGTAGCTGTGCCACAAACGGAAGGCCAGGACACTCGTACTCAAACTCGATTTCTCCAAAGCGTTTGATTCGGTTAGCTGGGACAACTTGATCAAGATGTTAGGGGTGCACGACTTCCCTGACAAGTGGATAGACTGGATGCTCCAGCTTCTATGCACCTCACGCTCCGTGGTCCTCGTCAATGGCTCCCCGGGGCCATGGATCACTTGCAAGAGGGGGCTCCAGCAAGGGGACGCCCTCTCCTGCTACCTATTCCTGCTGGTGGCCGACGTTCTCCAGAAGGCAATCAAGGGCGAGCCTGGGATCAAACACCCGTTGACGGACCAAGGCGCCCCGGTGCTGCAGTACGCAGACGACACCATCATCCTCGTCCGTGCGGATCGAGACAGCGTGCTGCATCTCAAGCGAGCCCAAGACAGCTTCACTGAATGCACCGGGATCAAGATCAACTTTGGTAAAAGCACAGCTATGCCGATGCACGTGCCAACGTCGGAGCTCGAGGGCCTCTTGTCCATCCTTCAGTGCAGTGAGGGTGTATTCCCCCAGACCTATTTGGGGCTGCCCCTGTCTAATGTGAAATTGCAGCTGTCGGCCTTTGCTCCCCTGATCACCGGGCGGACAGGTACCTTGCCACCTGGAAAGCCATGCTGCTAAGCACGGCCGACTGCGTGGTGCTGGTCAACGCGGTGCTGGATAGGCTCCAGACCTACGCGATGGGCGCCATGGAGTTGCCACCGGGCGTGGTGGCTGCTCTGGATGCTCGTCGCCGAGCCTTCTTATGGACAGGTACAGGGGAGGCCAGTGGCGTGCAGTGCCTGGTTGCTTGGGAAAAAGTTTGCCGGGACAAGGAAGACGGTGGCCTGGGCATCAAACGCATTGACACAAGGAATGCCTGCCTGCTCCTCAAGCTACTGCATCGACTACACCACCACGAGGGATCGACGTGGGCTGAGTGGGCACGTGGGCTGGTCGACATGTCCTCTCTGGCCGGACAGGCGAGTGGCACCCACTGGGCGGCTCTCCGCGACCTGGTACCAGTGTAGAGGAAAATCACAACTGTGTCCGTCGGCGACGGGCGAGCGACGGCGTTTTGGCTGGAGTTGGACCGCTGGCTCATGGACGCTCCCCTGGCGGAGACGATGCCGGCGCTCTACAGCCACTATGCTGGCAGGGCGACCTCGGTGCACGACGTCGTGGCCGGGGCCTCCGCCGTCAATTCCAGAGGCGGCTGTCCCCCGCGGCGGCTGATGAGCTCGCCTAGCTAGGGACCATGCTGCAGCAGGTCGAGCTCACTGAAGAAACAGATGAACGCTGGAGCTACTTCGAGGATGGAAATCACCGGCTGCTTGCAGGGCTCATCTAAAGAACATCCACCCGCGGCGATCACCAGAGAGCCTCGTACAAGTTTGTATGGTGCAATTTCGCCCTGCCCCGGGCGAGTTTCTTTGGCTGGCTCCTCACGCAGAATAGGATTTACAGCCGGTCGGCCCTGGCAAGGAAGAACATCGTCGACAATCCATTGTGTGAGCTCTGTAGTCTGGTGGAGGAGACTACGGACCATATCATCTCTGAATGCTCCTTTGCCCAAACTTTCTGGGCACACATCGGATGGGATCCCCATGGCGTGGCGAAGGTGAATGATCTGTGGAACACACAACCACCCCCTTTCGTCCACAAACATGTGCTCAACCCCTGCTACTCCTCATATGCTGGGAGATTTGGAAACATCGGAACGAAGTTGTTTTCCGAGGGAGGCCGCCGGACGTCCACCGCCTCAAGGCACTCTGCAAAGAAGCGGTGCGAGACTGGAGTTGCCAAATTCCGTCAAAGAAGCAAGACCTAGCCCGACAATGGATTAGCTCCTTCCCTGATGTAACTTAGAATCCCCTCTCTCCCCTATTTGGACTGTAATCAAGTTTGTAAAACTGCAAGGTTCTAAACCTTCCACCCACTGGTTTTCTGCATCTGTGGAATGAAAAAGTAGGTGGGGATTGATTGATCCCCCCGAATCTCCTAAAAAAAATCCTTTAGAGATTATTATTTCTATGCCTGTGCTCTTACACAATATTGGACAGATCTGTATGCATAGATGGATCAGCTAGTCGAAGGGTTTCAATACTATGCTTCAAGTGGCAAAGGAGATTTCTGGTATTTCAGCAAGGCGACAACTGAAAGATGGTGACAAACCGGAGGATGAAGACAACTCTTCCAGAAGTGCTGGAGTAATCCTGCCATCGGCTGGTGCCAGACTTTGCACGGTTTCTTCTGTGTAGTTTCTTAGCTGCTGGGAAGTTGGTTTTGCTTATTTTGGTTTCGAGCAGGTCAGATTTGGTTGTTCTGCTGGTCTGCTAGGTTGGTCTTAGGTTTGGTTGTTCTCCTGCTTCTTAGTATCATATATAATAACCGCAGGTTACTTTTTGAATCTTTCTAATCTCTGTGTAATTTTCTCAATACGTTTGTATTTCCCTTATGTAATTTTTCTTTTTTTATTGTATTTGTCACCTTCTCTATCAATATATGCCCGGCATACTCCTGTCGTTGGTTTTCAAAAAAATAAACTATTCAACTTGCTTATATTTTCACATAAACATATTAACTTGGAGCTCCAATTCATGTAAGTTCATCAGTTCAGCTCAGTCTGAAACAATTCGGATTCTTGCGCTGGGATGTCAAACGGACAGACAAAACTAACATGAATTTTGGGCAAGCCATCGAGTCTTTCTGCTTTGCCCGTCTCTCTCCCCTGAAGCAACACAACTACTCCGTAGAACATAATAGAGAAAAATCAACTGACCAACTTGATGCAGAGAGGTTACAGGGAAACGAATTGATGAACACACGTAATCATCCGTGAATGAAGTCACGCTCGCGCGTCGATCGACGCAGGAGATGTCCTCGATCTGGCGGGCGGCAGCAGCCGGCCCCCGAGCGAGCAGAGGTGACGGAAGCCTCAGGTCTCCGTCGATCACTCGATCAGGGAGGCAGGGGGCTCGGGGGCAATCCGGTCGAGCTTCTTGGTGAGGAAAAGTGGACCAAAAAACAAATAGAAACGGCGGCGGCGGCAGGCTGCAGCTCCCCCTCCCCGCGGCGCTATTTGCAACTGCAATGGAATCGCACCTCCATCCATAGCCGCACCCCACGCCCGGCGACTCCAATGTATTACGAACTGTTCACGACAACGGATTGGGTTCTATTTGCCTCGCCAATGGATGTTCTGTTTATCCTAGCTAGCCTCGCACTCTGGCGGCACCCCTTAGGTCCTGAGTTCGATTCCCCGTGGGTCCCTTGGGTGGTTTCTGCGATCGGAGGGATCGCAACAGATTCTCCTCTGCTTATTGAAATACGGTGCTGGGCCTTGTCCCGACCTGATCGCGTTTTTTTTTGTTCTATTTGTCTGGGGTGCCAAGAGAGGATTCACGACAAAAAAGTTAACGGCGATCCTACTTAAGGTCGACTTGGCCAAGGCTTTCGACTCCGTGGCCTGGCCTTTTCTGCTTGAGGTCCTTGAGCGGGCGGGATTCCCCAGCAGATGGCGTCAATGGATAGCCGCGATGCTGCGCACGGCCAGCACCAAGGTTCTTGTGAATGGGCACCTAGGACGACAGATTTGCCACGCGCGTGGCCTGTGGTAGGGCAATCCACTGTCACCATTCCTCTTCGTTATCGTCATGGAGGTCCTCAATGCGATGATCGCCGAGGCTAACCGTCGTGGCCATCTGTTGCCCTTGCCGGGGGACGCAGCCAAGTGCCGGGCATCCATCTATGCGGATGACCTCGTCAACTTCTTGGCGCCTATGGCCACGGACTTTGATTGCATCAGGCAACTATTGGAGCCCTTCGCCGGGGCGTCGGCCCTCGCAACGGACATCGACAAATGCACCATCAACCCCATCGGCTGCCTTGATGAGGAACTTGCGACAGCGCTGCATGCCTTCCCGTGCCGAGTGGAATACTTCCCCACCAAGTACCTCAGTGCCCCACTATCCATCAACAGACTCGGCCGCGACAAGGCGCAAGCCATCATCGACTCCGTCGCCGCACGCGCCTCAACGCGGCGGGGCGTGCGACGCTCACCCGAACGACGCTGTCGGCGATCCCAGTTCACGTGTCCATTTGCTGCGCCCTGTCGGCATGGGCGATCGACGCCATCGACAAGACCTGACGAGCCTTCTTATGGGCGGGCTCCGTGTCCGTCGCCGCCGGGAAATGCAAGGTGGCATGGCCCATCGTCTGCGCTCCCCGTGATCTTGGAGGGCTAGGGATGCCGAACCTCCATGTGCTTGGTTACGCGCTACGGCTACGCTGGGAATGGACGCACCGCGGCTCCTCGGACGTCGCATGGGCACGCCTGCCCGCACGGGTGGGCACAGGGTCGCACAGATGTTCAGCATGTCCATGAGCTTCACGGTTGGCAATGGGGAATGGGTCCTCTTCTGGACCGACCACTGGCTACCAGCCGGGAAGCTATGCCACTTGGCACCAGTGGTCTTCCGCTCGATCCCGGCCAGACATCGCCGAAGTACGGTCAAGGAGGCCATGACTGTCGATGAAATATGGGCGGCAGTCTGCAAATGGTATACCTACGGCAGTAGATGATTGGCGAGGGTGCGCTAAAATTACGAGCTAGACGTATAACAGGGGACATAACACATGGTTTATCCAGGTTCGGGCGACAAAGATGCGTAATACCCTACATCCTGCTCTCTGTTATCTTATTATTGGATGATCTTGAGTTGAGATGAGCTGTCCTCTAGGGGACCCCTGCCCCTCCTTATATACTCTGAAGGGACAGGTTTACAAGTAAAGTATCCTATTTGGTACTATTACATTGTTGTGCGGTGCACGTCGTCTTCGTCTTGTGGGTTGGGCCTTCTCTGATGGTGCGGCCCATGTAGCAGCATGGGGGTATACGTGTCTATATCCCCGCAGCTAGTCCCCGAGCACCATGGATCTTGAGTAAAACACCATCTTGACGCGTTCCAACCAGTGAAGCTTGAAGTCTTGAAGCATCCGACCAGTTAAACTAACTGCTGAGGTGCGCTGCTAGTCCCTAACCAGCTGTGTAGAACACTGCAAAGTCTTACTGGTTCTCTGATCAAGTTTAACTGAAAGCCGACCACTGTGTTGGTCAGGACGAAAAATTGTTGAAAGATGCATGTAGCTCTAAAAAAAGAAAAAAGCGATCCGCGTCTGGTGACGTGGGCCCATAGTGGCTTATGATGCTTCGCATCATTGGCGTAGAATAAAATCCAACCATCAGAGTGATCAGAACAGGTAGGGGTCATGCCTTCAGCACAAGCACAATGAAACTGAGTAAACATAGGCTGAGTCACCGCTAGGTGACGTGGGCCCATGTAGTCTCGAAGCTTGGTGGAAAATAGGAACATGTTGTAGCAAGCTTTAAAGAATAAAAGCCGAAATCAGAAGAACGGTTCCACAGTCACCGCTAGGTGACGTGAGCCCACATAGTCCCGAGTCTGGCGGTAGATGATGTAGTCATGTGGTGCCAGGGTCGAAGAGTTTTCAGCGAAAGGATCTTCACTGTGCAGTCCCTAGTGTAGCATGGGATAACTATAGGAGCGGTGTGGATCGACCATCGTGGTGACACGTCAGCATAAGCCGAAATCAGAAGAATGGTTCCACAGTCACCGCTAGGTGACGTGAGCCCACATAGTCCCGAGTCTGGCGGTAGATGATGTAGTCATGTGGTGCCAGGGTCGAAGAGTTTTCGGCGAAAGGATCTTCACTGTGCAGTTCCTAGTGTAGCATGGGATAACTATCGGAGCGGTGTGGATCGACCATCGTGGTGACACGTCAGCATCTTGGTCGGTGAAAGTCCTGAATCAAGGCTGTACAGTGCGAGATACTGAAGCGGGGGAGAATTCCTGAGATTGTGCGCCTATGAAGCGAGAACAATGTACTTATCAAGGCCCCAGTGTGTTTGTCCAAGATCAGCACCCTGATCCGAACAACATGTAGCTACTTGATAGCACATCAGCTTAATTGTCATGAGGTGAGTGAGTGCTCCTGTCCGGCAGTCCCCAGTGTGGAGGACTAATTGTTGACGAAGAGGAACGTGCCAGGCCCCGAGCATCAGACCATGCTGGTACGGCCGTCGTAGCGGTGGTGCTGCTAGAGTAGTCCCTGGCATGGAGTCGGTCGCCGGGCCTTGGATTGGGGGCATGGGAATCAGTCCCCAGGCCTCGGTTGCTGTGAGGGCCGGCGTGGAGTATGTCGCAGTTGATCACTGGCCGTTGGCGTATGCCAGTTATTTCATCGGCGTCAGCGAGTTTGCCTAACCCGTGAGCCTTCTGGCCTGTCGCCATAGCATTGGTCACGGCCGTCACAGCGCCAGTCTTCGTGGCAATCGTCATCGCAATGGGGCTAGTGGCAGGAGCAGGTAGTCTAAGTGACGTTGTCCTTGTACCACTGGTCAGCCTTTGTTGGCGTGGGACCTGAGCAGCTCGTCTGACGGTCAGGAGTGGACCTGAGCAGCTCGTCTGACGGTCAGGAGTCAGATGGAAGTAGTCGGAGCTTGGTGGTGTCAATCCGCGTATCAAGACGTGCAGCCTTCCTTCTCTGTACGTGGATGCATGCGTACATGCAAATCTCCATGACTTCCAAAATTAGCTTGCACGATTTTCTGGTAATTGAATTTGTAGATGTACATGGGTACCTCCTTTCTTATTAGCTTGTCATTGGAGAAAAAACATCGAACGAAGATATAACGTCTTGATGCTGCATGTGGTCGGCGTGAGCTCCAATCAGAAACTTGAAGGCTGAGCGTTGGTGCATGTCATGGCACGTTGCAGCCCTCAGTACGTATATGCCAGCTTCGTGTCTTTGGTTGGATAGCAGCGTAGGCACGAGCGGCAGATTGTGGCCGTACAGTGTGAGGCACTAGGCCGGCCGTGACATAGAAAAGTCGCAGTCCCCGAGCCTTTAGAGAGGCTGGACCACGTTTTGTGTCCGTACGTCGTGGAGAATGAGAAGCCCGTAAGTGATGCCACAGCAATGGGTGATGTGTGAGAACACTTGCAGCCCATGAGCAGTAGGTGACGTATAGTTCCCGAGGTAATCATGTGGTGGCAGGAGTATGCTGAACTAAGCCGTAGTGATAATACGGAGACAAGGCTGTTTAGTGCATGACACTGAGCCATCGGAGAAAAGCCGGAGAAATAGCTATGCAGTGCGTGACACTGAGCTCTGGGAAGAAACTGCCGAGGGAGTCCCCAGCTTAGTTGGTGAGCCTCAATCGTAGCTGACGAGGAATCTCATGCAGCGAGCAATCAGACCAACTGGTCGGCGAACATGAAGCAGTCCAATCAACTGGTCGGCGACGAGGTGTACGGATTGAATGCTGAAAGGTCTGACCAGTTGGTCGTTGGTGGAGTCCGACTGCCGGGTAGTGCGAACACCCGGACGATGATCCTTTTGTCTTTCGCTATTGATCTAGTCCCCGAGCGCAAGAATAAGCTCGACAATTGAACTTAACCCCTTTCAAATGGAGAAATATCACGGAGATGTATGAAGGTCGGAGAATTTAAAGCTTGACTTAGCTTGATTGATGTCGAGTGGAGTAGTCGGCGTGCCGCGGCTCGCTTGGCAGCCCGCTGTCGTGAGATCAGTGCACGTAGCTGTGGTCAAAAGTGTTAAATAATTAGGCATTTTCCAGATTAAAACCAGAATATGGATCATGACAAATTGATGAACTAGAATCATACCAGCCGAATGTAGGCGTACTTGGTGGTGAAGATGCATACGGTGATGCAATAAAATTGACGACGATGGCTCGAGCTTATTGCTGAGCGTCTTACGTTGACGATCCTGCAAGCCTAGCGACGATGAGACGACGTGCTGCCAATGTAGAAGATTTGGGAGCAGTCGCGCTAAGAGCGCTTCCCAAAAACCTTATTCGCCTTCTCCCGGTGCAGGATCGCAAAGACGAGGATTCCGGAGACCTGCACTCCCGGTCACCGGTGCACGCTGACGATCGGGATGGAGAGACTACGGCAGCATCGCAGTAGCAAGAAGAGAAAAATACTATTTTACTACGTTAGGATTTTCTAATTGAAACTCCCAATTGTAATTTTTTATTGTGTCTATTCCTAGGAGGATCGGTACGTATATATACAGAGGAAAACCCCCTACCTCTACATCAAGTAGTAATATGGTACTAATTGATGTTGTACCTTCCACATTTACTCATGGACTTAAACATTAAAGCCCATTAGGGAACACATGTTTTTTGGCCTTTGAAATTTATTAGAATTTCTTCATATGAAATTAGGGGAATAATCCATATAAATTCTAACAAAAAGGGCATAGTTGGAGCGCGGCCTAGTTGTGGTTGAGCTGATCGGAGCCTGACGTAGTCAAACCGGACATGGAGACAAACCCCTCGGTACTCAGGCGTGTCTGCGAGGTGACGAGGTGCGATGTCGGATGCCGCCATGTTCAGGTGAGGGCGCTGAGACGAGTCCACCGAAGGACCCACACGAGGATCGTGGTTTTGTCATTGTAGATATACGGTCAGTTGTTTTGGTTTGCTTAGTGTCTTCTGCATGGTGCTTTATAGGTGTAGACGGCAAGTCCTCCTTGTTCGCATGGTTCATGAAGAGTAGAACCATCTATGATTGATGCACGCTTGTTGATGAATATGCCGTTGGCTTCTAGATTCGGTAGTTGTGCGTGATGCATATTGTGACAATCAATGATCGGATAGATCAAGTTGAAGTAGGATTCCGCGCAAGTGGAGCTCACAAGCATTGTGGTCGGCGGTTCCGACTAGGTGGAGTTGCGTTGCAGGCGAATATGACACCTTAGCTGCTTGCAGGTGACTATGTATCATCTTGATCGATGACCAAGTGGTTCAGTCGGCGCTGCGCTTAGCGTGAACATACTTGACAGAGGCAATGATGTTGTCTGGTCGGCGGCGACGAAGCTGATCGGTCCTCAAACCTTCGGCCTATCTTCATAATGTCGATCGCTCGCACGCGGCACCGTTCTTCACGGCGATCATCATGGCAACCCTGCTAGCGGTCGGAGCGTGAGAGATCTGAGCGACGTCATCCTTGTGCCGTATAGCGCGGAGCTGTGACACATGGTCGGGGGATAGATACAGTGCCTTATCTAGCTGTTCTGGTGGTCGAATGGCCGACCAGTGAAGTGAAAACGGATGACCTGGGAGGTGGCTCCGCGAAGAGCGCCATGATAATCATAGAAAGGATTGACCTCCTCCCGGACTAAGTTGGGGTAGCACATTGTTGGTGTGCTAAGGCGCAACATACAAAATTCTTAAGTTGTATGTGGCGCGGGGCATCTTTGTAATAGACAAACTTAAGTAGCTTTTGCTTAGGGGCTCGTGGAGCCTGAGTGGCATGCCGACCAGGCTAGAACCTGAAAGTTGGGTTTACATGGTTATTGTGATAATTATGTTTGCCACGAAACTGTGCCGCAGTTTCGTTGTGCCTAAAAAAACTCGGCGCCAGGCTTTTATGTAGAAGAGCTAGCTTTGTGCGTAGGTTGGAACAGCGATCTGGGCAAAAAAAAAAAAAAAAAAAAGAGAGCGTAGAAGCTTGTTAGCAAATGAATCAGTGACTGATAAGAAACAAAAATAACATGCGAATTGCGTTAAAAACTGAGAAGCGCAGTAAGCTTGGTTGTCACTCAGAGTCGAGCCTTCGTCAAAAAACTTAGTTTTTTGGTTTGGCGACTTGGCATTTGTGGTGCGTGTAGTCGATCGCATCCTAGAGACAAAATAGCCCTTATGTGACTAGGTGACCACGAGTGAACCGCGCGATGCCGGGACACTGAGGGTCTAGTACCGTCAGAGAGCGGCTACCGGTATCTCCTGTGTTTTATGGGGCAACGAGGTAATGCTTTTTCAGTTTTGTTCCTGGTCTGAGAAAGACCGAGCGGAGCGTGTAGTCGATTTCATCCTTAGAGACAGAACAGCCCTTATGTGACTAGGGGACCACGAGTGAACAGCGCGATGCTGGGACACTGAGGGCCTCGTACCGAGTTAGAGAGCTACCACCGGTATCTCCTGCGTTTCGTAGCATGAGGCCGCAACACATGGTCGAAGGAACTAAGATAGTGCCTTTTCTGTTTGGTTCAGGGGAAAGACTGTACGGCTTATTAGGAAAATATGCGCATCTTTAGGATGGCTGATATGGTAAATATTTAGATGTCGAGCGCACTCTTCGAGTGGTCGGTAAAGATTTTTGAAGATACATGTATCGCAAAGATGTATTTATGACGAAAAGATATATGATCGATGGAATATTAAATGAAATATTAATACTTAGCTTGCTTGATGCCGAATAAGTATCGTCGTGGTCGAGTAGATGAACGCGGCCTGGACAGCACCGCTCGCTCGCTCGCTCGATGTGACTTGGAGGACTTGGCCGCTCGCTCGATGTGGTCAGCATGTTGGCGAAACGTGGTCGGCGTGTCCGAGCAGATGGATGTCGATGGAGTTGTAGTCGTAGTCTGACCCGGCGTGGCCGGCTCGACGACGACAGCTCGAACGGCTCGACGTTGAGTTGACGACGACAGCTCGAACGGCTCGAATTGCGTCGTTGCATCGTCTCCTCCGAACTCCGGCGGCGGGCCGCCGATCGTGTCGCCATGAAAACTGTGGATAATCATGAAGACAGATGTAGACACATGCACGCAATAGAGTGCTTATAATAATCTAAGAATAGGAACATGACTTAGCTCGTTGTCGACGTGCAGACTTGCATCCTTTGGTACATATGCATATGGCGTATGCGTACATGTGCCCGTACATGCAAGTTAGTCTTGCATGGTGGTGTAAATCACGTCATCTTGAGGCTATGGAGATCGAGGCATCGTGCATGTTATCAAGCAATGTGACTCCCAACCGATCGGATCTTGTAGATGCGTATGCTCTTGGTTAATTATCTTCGGAAATTGGAGATACACGCCCGTGTATGTATTTGCTCCTTGTCCGTTACGGGAACGTGACGATGAGCGCCGCTTAGCCTTGCGTGCAGCCAATGGAATCTTCAGGAGATCAGGCTCTGTCATGAGATCGAAGAGCGACGCCATGAGTACGATGCGTGACGCCGCCGAGCTTGTGTAAGCTAATAACGCTTGTGATCCACGCATGTGCATGCTTGCATGCAAGCCTTCGTAATCAACTTGCATGGTCTTGTAGATTGGATCGTGAGGACCCCCGAGTTCGTTGGCTAGGAAACCTAGTTACATGTTGCTAGGCGATGATGCCGTACTGCTTTTTGCTTGATGAAAGATCCATCGAGCGGCGTCGAGCTCAGTGCGTGAGTTACACTACAGCATCGTGTCTTGTCACGGTCGGCGAAGAATTCCGAATATGTATGTACGACGACCGACAGAATATTAATTAAAATATTATTACTTAGCTGGTTATTAGAGTCGGGTAGTCATCGTGGCCGAGCAGATGGACATGGTCCGAACGGCTCGCTTGTGGTTCGACGCGGCTCGCTCGATGCAGTCGGATGGGTGCACACGGCTATAGTCGAAACAGGCGTTGTCGGGGCGCGGCGTAATCGTGGTCGAAGCTGGCCGGGGTTTATCCCTGGAGGCGCGGAGCCCTCAGACGTGTCCGACCAAGGCGAGGCGCAGTCCGGGACGCAGGTCGGCATATTCTTTGCGCTTCCTTGTGCTTGTTCGGAGTCGTACGTGCTCCGGCATCGAGCTCGAATAGCTTGCCGACGAGATGCGGGCCACCGATGCACGAGACGACGTAGAACGACGACGAGCACAGTTGGATTCCGATTGCTGTGGGGAAGTACTCAGTAAACGTATATATGCATACGTGCATGTAGGCTAATTAATTAGCCCGTGCATGCTTTGTAGATCGCTTGAAGGTCCCAGTTTGCTTGCTTGCTGACAGCAAGTCGCTAGATGATACAGTGCCGTCTAATCTTGCATGCCGTCGTGATCGACTCCGGTGCCTGGCGGTGCTGCCTGTATCCGCCGTGCAGCCAGAGCGTGGCTCTATAGATTGAAACCGCTTCTGGCCTGATGGTAAGTGACGAGGTCACATGGTGTCAGGGTCGATCCGAGGCGACAGAGACGAGGTTGTGCAGTGCATGGCTCTGAGCTGAGGCGACGATGACGAGTCCCCGAGCAGCACGAGGTCGGAGACGAGGCTTTGCGGCGCGTGGCACCGAGCCGAGGCGACGAAGACGAGGCTATGCGGTGCGTGACAACGAGCCGAGACGATGATGACGAGTCCCCGAGCAGCACGAGGTCGGAGACAAGGCTGTGCGGTGCGTGGCACCTAGCCGAGACGACGATGACGAGTCCCCGAGCAGTATGAGGTCGGAGACGAGGCTGTGCGGTGCGTGACACCTAGCCGTATCGAAAATTTGAAGGTCGGCGGTGGCGTGGACGGCTGGTTGACGACTCGACGTGGCTCGTGGTCGGCAACTTGATCGGCTTGACATGGCCCGATGTAGTCGGCTGAGTGCACGCAGTCGCAGACGAAGCCGATATTGTCGGAGCACGACGTGGCCGTGGTCAAACGGGCGTGGTCGGAGTCGATCCCTATGCGTGCGCATCCGAGGCAAGACGTAGGCAGAATCCTCCCTTGCTTTGTCGATGACGATGAAAGCCGTCTTGCAAGGCGATGTAGATCGAGATGATAGATGTGCATATGCTTGATTTGTAGCAACGACCTTGCATATCCGATGAGGAGTCATGAGCGACAGCGAGATGCAATTAGTCTTCCCCAACAGAAATCATGCATACGCATATATGTCTAGATGTATTTACATATAACAATATTAGAGTGTGTTGACTTAGCTTTGTCTGGTAGCATGGAAGAATCAGCGTGAAGCCTTGCTTGTATTCCGTCCTTTGGCATGGCCGAGCATGACTCGTACTTGATTTGGTATCTTGCATGGAGCCGTCGCTTGATACGTCGTATATTGCATGCTTGCTGGTCGTCGTGAACGAGATCAGATCGGACTTCGTTGTCTCATGGAGACAGGGCGCTGCCCTCCTGGCTCTGTTGAGAAGCAGATCCAGCGTAGCAGATTGATCAGGTAGCGGCGTGGTGGCACGAGGACGACTAGTTCGCGCACGCGCGCTAGCATCCGAACGAGCGGACGATCTCCGACAGGATTAATTTCTATTTTAGGAAACAAATGCATGCAGCAATTTACCAAATATAGATAACTGTGTGTACCTGCCACCGTGTGTGTGTTCAGCAGCCCAACCACCGTGTGTGTAACAGTAACCTGTGCATGCACAAATTTTCTTTTTTGGCAAAAAAAATTCCACAAATTTTCTTTTTGGAAAGTTTTCTATTTATAGCAAAGGAAAGGTAAAAGATGCAAATTCAGACGCATAGTTTCCATTCTCTAACTTATATGTTTAACCTAGTACGCATAACTTATGTGATCTAACACGTTGTAAAGTTAGAAAACTAACTTAGAACACATGACTTACGTGATCTAACTTAGAAATTAACTTAGAATGCATGACTTACATGATCTAACTTAGAAATCTAGACTTACCTGATCTAACACGTTGTAAAGTTAAAAAATCTAACTTAGAACGCATAACTTATGTGATCTAACTTAGAAATTTAACTTAGAGCGCATGACTTACGTGATCTAACTTAGAAATCTAACTTAGAACGCATGACTTACGTGATCTAGCTTAAAAATCTAACTTAGAACGCATGACTTACGTAATCTAACACGTTGCAAAGTTAGAAATCTAACTTAGAACGCATGACTTAGGTGATCTAACTTAAAAATCTAACTTAGAACATATGACTTAGGTGATCTAACATATTGCAAAGTTAGAAATATAACTTAGAACGAATGACTTAGGTGATCTAACTTAGAACACATAACCGAATGATAGCAGATAGAAAAAAAAAGTGAAAAAAAATTCTTCGAAACATATTCAAGTGTGATCTAGTTTTATTCGTCTCGTCGCGTAGAACACATCGGTACAAACGGAATTGAAAACGGATACACGGTTCAGAAATTATAGCAAGTTGAAAAAATATTTTCCTTTTTTTCTGCTGATGTCAGCGTTCACGTCAGCGCTAGAAAAATGACAAAAACATGCGGACCGTGCGCTCGAACGGCCACCGCGCACGCGATCGTCAAAATGAAATTTCGCACAGAGCCGTATCGCAGGGCCAGCTGGTGTTGGGAATTAACTCCGCGTTTCACATGATGGAGTGCCGCCACGAATTGCATCAGGGCAGACACCATGTTTTTTTTTTTTTTTTTTTTTTTTTTTGATAATACGTATCTGTATTTCTAGTTAAGGAAAAGTTGTACACAGGCATACCAATACAGACACGTACATATACGATACGGATACATTCGTTCCAGCCAATCTACACAAAGGACCCTAGAAAAAGAAGATATTACAACTAAGTCCCTGAATCCTTCGTGAAACCTCCATGACCGTCCGCCTCGTCGCCGGCCACCGCCGCCGAAGAAGTCTACTAGCGAATAGAAGTCTCTCGTCCCTTTCCCCTCGCTACAGTTGCCTGAGGCGAAAAGGGGGCGATTCGTGTCGCCGGCGGCGATTTCGCCGGCTCCCTTCCTCTCCGGCGGTCGGCTCGCCGTCGTAGAGGGAGATGAACCGGCAGATCCGGCCAACCACGGACCACAGCACCCACGAATAGAACCGCATCGAAGCAAAAGAAGGCCAGCTGCAAAATCACCTGGTGAAGACGATGCTGCAACGCCGGCCTCGGACTCCCAGCAATATCTCCCAAGCCCCACCGTCGGCGCTGGAGAGAAGCACCGCCGGGACGAAGAAGGGGTGGAGAAACCTTATTCCGCAGCGACAACGACGTCTTCGCCTTGCCGTCGTCACTCTGGAAGACGCACCGCGGAGGAACAAGCTACCGGCATACGCATCCACGGTTTACCCAGGTTCGGGCCGCAAAGATGTGTAATACCCTACGTCTTGCTCTCTGTTATCTTATTATTGGATGATCTCGAGTTGAGATGAGATGTCCTCTGGGGGACCCCTGCCCCTCCTTATATACTCTGAAGGGGCAGGTTTACACATAAAGTACCCTATTTGATACTATTACAATGTTGTACGGTGCACGTCGTGTGCCGCACGCCTTCGTCTTGTGGGCCGGGCCTTCTCTGATGGTGCAGCCCATGTACAAGCATGGGGGTATACGTGTCTATATCCCCACACGTTCCGACGGGGATTCGACTCCGTTGTGTTGCTCGTCTCCTGGATGATCTGGAAGGAGCGTAACAGGAGGACCTTCGACGGCATCGCCAGCAACCCGACGGTCATCGTAGACCGGGTCCGGGAGGAGGCTGGGGAGTGGACTTTAGCGGGGTTCAGGGCCCTCATCCCGCTCTGCACGACTTAGTCGAGCTGCGTAGCCGTACCCGAGGCATAATTAGTTTCACTTAGGAGTACAACCATCGAAGCTGCGCCGTTGAAGCCAGCGATTTGTGTTAAGTGTGCTGTCGAACGACTCCATGGCATCTCGCTTTGGATAGTAGGAATGTAACTTTAAACTCTAACTTCTCTTAATGCGACACGTGCAGCGCACGTTTTCGAAAAAAAAAAGGGTAATCCTTTGGGCTGACAGCCCATTAGCTTAACATGGATTCCAAACAGGAGGGCCGTCGACTGCCACAGCTGTTCTTTTTTCCTTTTTGTTTTTGCCTTTTTTTTTATGATGACGTCTCGTCGAGTACATGGAAGCATGCCCTCCCGAGTGCCTGATTGTATTTTGCACTTGGTGTCCAACGATTCTACTGGTTCGGTTGATTAATGGAATGTGAATTTCTTTAAAAAAAAGACATTGCCTACAACCGTCAAATCTCAAAAATTGATGTTTAGCTGCGTTGTCATGATTGTCTGCTTTTCCCTAAAAAGTTAAAGTAAAACAATCTCGAGAGACAATTAACATGACCAGGCTCTAAAAAAACACTTTTCAAAAATTGAGAATTATTTTTTTGAAAAAAAGAGTGAGCTTGAGGATACGCTTACCAAATCCAAACTTCTTAAAAAGTAGGCTATAAAAAAACAGGTAAAGACGGTGACGATGTCTCGAGAAGTGGATTTCAAGTGGCAAGAGGGCTTTGCGTAAACTCTCATTTGTTTCTTCTTTGTTATTGTCTAGCTTGACGAGTTGACGGTAATCCCACCCTTGATGGGATTTTCATTAGAGAAACTATTATGATGTAGCCCGCTATTTTGGGTTGTACAACCCACAAAAGTGGGAACAAGTAAGCAACTCCAACAATTTGCTAAAAGGACTTGGCATTCTAGGATTTTGTCAAAACCACAAAAAACAGTCTCCAACAAGTTGACAAAAACACTTAGCATTTTAAGGAGCTTGGCAAATATCCCCCTTCCAGGCGCAAATATGCGCGCGTTGCCCGCTTGCCATCGCGCGGTCGTGTGCTGTGCTGTAGCCTGATCAGGTTGGTGTCAGGTGCGTGTGCGTGCTCAAATGACAGAGACAGAGAATTTGGTCTCGTTTCTGCCTGCCTGATGATTTCTGCATGTTGCTGGCCGGCAGCAGCTGCTGGTGGCCGGCAGGTGCAGATGCCGTGCTCCTCTCCTGATGCAAAATGATTGCCTGATCACTAGTAACTTGCGCGCGCCCATGCGCGCGAGCACTGGCCCGTGTAAATATTCGAACGACATAGAAGGATAACGAATAGAGAGAATCACATGTTTGAGACTTAAAACACACAACCCATAATACACACAGGCATAAGATCAGGTATAACAACACACATAGTATTTCAAATGACAGACGGTAGGTAAAGTCGGTAGATCGTGGCGCTAACGGTATTTCAAACAACACACATAAGATCAGGTATAACAACACACATAGTATTTCAAATGACAGTGGTGCTAACACATCAGGATGGGATGTATGGGGTGGGAAGCCATGAATGTCTATAGCCAGCTCGGTGTTCCAGTCAATAGTTTGGCCACCATAGTGTTTAGACCAGCAAACAAGCAGTGCGTCGAAATTGTCCCCTAGAGAATCTCAGATGAGACAACAGTGTCCCTTTCATCAGGGGTGGCAAACTGAATAACAAAGTGTGATCGAAATGGCGTGATGGCTATAGGTAGTGCCCTGTCTCCAAAGTTCTTTTGGATGGCACGGTGTACATCTGCAATAGTAGGATTGGGTGGTTTAACATCCAGTGCGACTACTGCATTGGAGAGCCTTGCCTCAACTGCTGCTGTGGCAGCGTTCGCCTGCATAACTGAAAGACCCTGAAGACGGTGGGCTGTCTACATTTTATTAGGAAACTGAATTAGATAGATTCAGTTGATTTCAATCTTACGCGAAACACTAAATGGATAATTATTATTGCAGTATAGACGGCTACATTTTTTGAAGACATACAACGCTGTGTTATTACCGAAACAACCTAGTTTTGTTTGTGTTTGTATGTAGCAGGCTTACGGACTCACATTGACTACAAAGCTCGACCCTAAGCTGTAAGTAGCATACCAACAACTACATATCAGCAACAAATCCTATTTCGTCATATTGTTTAATCTGCACAGAGCCCTGTTTTCAAGGCGTCGCCTAGGCGTCCAGGCGCTGCCCCATCGCCTTGCAAAATGGCCGCCTAGGAGGGCAAGGCGGGCGCCTAGGCGCCCAAGGCGGGCGCCTAGGCGTCCAGGCGCTGCCCCAATTTTCTAGACGCCTAGCCGCCGTGAAAACATAGGCACAGAGTCTAGGCAAGGAATGGTATGTGTTTGCTTGCAGTTTGGGATAAATCGAGTGCACGAAGCGACGTACCATGTTTACGGCAACCCTGTGGTCGGCGGTGGAGGCAGTGGAAGCGAATCAAGGGGAGGAGGCAAATCTGAAAGTGAGTATATGTTTTTAGTAGCTATGCTTGCAAGCTTAGATTGAAGAGAACAACAAAGGGGTTGAAGAATTCTTGGGGGGGGGGGGGGGGGGGGGGGTGTGTGACAAAATGGATTCACCATCGATGTAGGCGTGGGTGCTAGATCTTGAGGAGCTGGATCAGACAATGCGCCTGACCAAAACACTGGCATCTCTGTATCAGACAATGCGAAGAGAAATAGGTATAGAAACAAAAGAAAATGTACGTCATATATAGGCTTAGCTATCACTGGGCACTTACCATGGAAGACACAAGCAACAAAGTCAAGATGAAAAAAATGGCTGTGGCAGCACCGGCCACCGCTAAAAACTTCGAAGTCTGTTCTGAAGCACTGTCCATCACTGGACAAAAACAGGGCCCTTGGAAATGGAACGGACCCTAACAATACCATCTCCATAACCTTGTATGAAAACAGCAATCTTAGGCTCAGTTTCATTTCCAGGGCTCTCTAAAGCAAAGCAATAGGCCCTCTGAAGCGAAGGAACAGGCCTCAGCAATCCCAGCCTCAGCAACATCCTAAACATAGAACGTTAACATTTTCGCTAACACAGCCAATTAGTACCGAACCGTGGTGACATGATAACCCCATGAGAAGTAAGGTTGAGGTCCTTCCTTTGACCCTGTACCTTCCAAATCCGCAGTGCACCGAGGCAGAAGCCTGAAGGAGGCACCACACCCCATCTATCAGCGGCAAGGCTTGCTGAGCTCGCGTCCACCCTTTGGCCTAGCCCGTTCACTGCACCACCGTCGCAGACCATCTTCTACAACTTCCAAATCCGCAGTGCACCGAGGCAGAAGCCTGAAGGAGGCACCACACCCCATCTATCAGCCGCAAGGCTTGCTGAGCTCGCGTCCACCCTTTGGCCTAGCCCGTTCACTGCACCACCATCGCAGACCATCTTCTACAACCGCATCCAGGTGCAACCATCCCTACAGAGGTAAATAAACCCCACTGAGCCAATGAAACAAATGCATCCATATACAACAACACCAGAACCTTGTAACCTAACTACATATCTGTTCTAGCTTTCATCTAAGGCCTCCTCACATCGAATGCAGGAACCATAAACATCGACGGCAAACAATGGCTTGTTACCCCGGCGAGCAGGAAGGTTGAGGTCCATCTTTTCACCTTCTATTTTCAAAATCCGCAGCACACTGAGACAGAAGCCTGAAACAGGCAGCATAGGTCCTCTATCAGCCGCAAGAGCCGCTGAGCTCGGGTTCACCCTTTGGTCCACCCCGCTGCCGCACCACCGTCTCAGGGAGAGCACTCGCCCGCACGGCCTCCCTGTGGAGGGACATGGAGCACGGGAAGCAGACGCACATGAGGCAGCCGCCAGAGCCCTCGCCGCCCCCTGCTCCAACTGAGAGAGAGAGAGCACACTAACCTGTGCAGCGGACGGGCAGGCGCGAATCAGCGACCAGGCCGCCGGCGTCGGGCGGCGGGTCGCCTGTGCGGAGCGCTGCGACAGCGCCCACTCACAGCAACCGGGTCAGGGTTGGTAGCCGCCGGCGCTCCGCTGTGCGGTCGCCCACCCTGTTGCTGCCCACCGTCTCAGGGAAAGCACTCGTCCGCACGGCCTCCCTGCGGAGGTAGACGGAGCACGGCAAGCAGACGCACACGAGGCAGCGGCCAGCGCCATCGCCGCCCCCGCCCCAACCCTCCCACCACGCCACCGTCACCCTCGGGCCCGGCGAGCTCCTGCCTGGCGGCCTGCACAGATCCGGCGAGAGGAGGGACGAATCCGACCATGGAAGTATCAAATCCACCAGATCCGCCGATGTGTTTTTTCTACAGCAAGAAACGCCGAGCAGCTTAGATCGATGTCTGTCCTCGACGCCGGCGACGAAAGGGAAGGGGACCGAGAGAGAGAGAGAGAGAGAGAGAGAGAGAGAGCGCACCAACCTGTGCAACGGACGGGCCGGAGGGAACCATCGACCAGGCCGCCGGCGTCGGGTCGCCCGTGCGCAGCGGCGCGACAGCGCCTGGTCCCAGCAACCGTGGCAGGGACGCTAGCCGCCGGCGCTCCGCCGTGTGGTACCGATCTGCCGCCGCATCTGAGAGAGAGAGGAGAGAGGAAGGTGAGCTGCAGCGGCTCGGTGCGGGTCGTCGAAGGAGGCTGTGTAGAGGTGGAGGCAGATATTTTGCAACCAACCAACGCAGGCCGACAACGAGACCAGGCGCCGTACAGCTGCCAAGCTAAGACCGGGCATCGTTCGATCGTGATCCGATGCGGTAAAAAAATTTTACTACCGTGGCCACCGTCTCGCCGCGGCGTGGCCTGCTGCTCTAGTTTCTTTAGATGCGGTGGCCGGCAGCAGCTGCTGGTGGCCGGCAGGAGCAGATGCCACGTGAAGCCTTCTGTCGCGGAAAGTGAAGGGGCGTCCGTGCGTCCAGGCTTCACCCACCCGGCCAGGCAAAAAATTGAGACATGTGGGCCACCAAATTTTAATTTACCAAGCCTCAATAGCTAACTGTTGGAGAAGACCTATTTTTTCACTTGGTATTTGGTTTTGAGACTTGACAGAACTATATATTTGCCAAATTCCTTTTGCCAAACTGTTGGAGCTGGTTATTGATGGTTGAGTGCTATTGATGAGCTGATTAGGTTATTGTATCTAGTGTGAGATGGGAGCCATGTACTAGCTAGGGATGTTTTTAAAATTAGAAGAAATTTACAAATGGCACACTGGTACAATATTGACAATATCCAAAAACAAAACAAAAAAAACTACAAAATGACATGGATCTAACTGACTTCCGCTCAACAGCTACGTTGCCTTGTGGGCCAGTTGGGCTTTTGGACCTCGTCACTTGGCACCACAACTGGGTCGGCCCAACATACCATACCGCTTTACCCCTTCCTGCCTTCGCCAAACGTCGTCTTCCCCAAAGCTCCAAAGTGCAAGAGCCACCCGCGCCTGCATATGTTCCAATACCAATGCCGTACCCATGATCTCGAAGGAGAAACACAAAAAATATTCATTGTCGGCATTCTACTCAAACAGGACGGCCGCGCTATCTCGCCCTATTGGTAAGTCTATTATTGCTATCCCTCTGTCATCCTCTAACCTGCTTTACAAGTGGCATGATGGTACCAGATGGACATTTTATAAAACACGAAAACCTACAGAAAACCTATAAATGACATTGGTCTAAGCGACTCTCCACTCAACGGCTACGTTGCCTTGTGGGTTGAGTTGAGCTTTTGCATCTCGTCGCTCATCACCGCAATTGGGCGGGCCCAACGTACCATGCCAAGTAAGCTTTTCCGCCTTCTTCACCAAACATCGTCGTCTTCCCCAAAGCTCCAAGGCGCAATGGCTACTTGCGCATGCACATGCTTCAATACCAATGTCGCATCTGCGATCTCCAAGGAGAAACACAGAGAAGTTATTCGCCGTCGGAGTCCTACCTGGGTACAACGGCCGCACTATCTCGCCCTATTAGCAGGTCCTTTTTGCTAATCCCTCTACCATCTTCTCAACCACTTGCCACCTCACCGTCTCCGCCTACATGTCCCCACTTTACATTTGAACCGCCGATCTCTACCTATGGAAACACCGACATTTCGAGGAGACACATTGGATGTGAAGCGATTAAAGCCAGATAGGCACAGGCGGCGCGAGTCGGTGACAAAAGGACCGATGACACCACCGTGGAGAAGGCGGATCTCGGAAGACGGCAGACCCACACTGCTCGTTGGACAAATTTGTCCCCGCCTCCTCTCCTCACCCTAGTGGAGATTTGGAGCTCATCACATGGGGGCTGCAGCACCCCCTGATTTTGTCACGTGTGTGTGAGAGAACTTTAACGGTTTCGTTAGTTTCATGTATGGATGACAATAAGAAAAACTAAGTGAATGTATGAATGTGTCATGTCTTATGTCTGGATCCCTTATATATGTGTGTTTGTAGTGACAAAGCCAGAAAAAATATGAGGTAGGGTTAAACACATCTTAGACATAGAGCATCTTCTTCTCAATGCAAGAATGGAGGAAATTTTTAGGTGGGGCTTACGGGGGGCTCCATGGACTAACAAGCAGTACGGGGCTGGAGCCTGAGTTGCCCCCCCGCCACTAGGTACGTCCATGTGTGTTTGTTGGATTTGTGAAAACTGGATTTGATTTGAATTCGAATTCGAATGATTCTACTTACTGCTATATTTGATTTTTTAAAACAAAAAATTTTATCGAGGCGGGCACATCACAATGCCCTCCATAGTTAATAGTTTTAACCGTTGTGGGCCGCGCTACGGATGCCCCGCTGTGGTTAATTCATTAACCGTGCGGGCAGCATAAGGCGCCTTATGCTGCCCTCCACGGTAAATGGATTAGTCGTGGTGGTGGACAAAGAGGCCCACCACGGTTAACCCAAACCGACTGCCATGGAAAAACATTGTGTAGTAGTGTTTTGCGGTTATAAAAATGGCCCCTTTTGTGGATCTTTGAAGACAACATAAGCCTCGACCTTCTCATCACCTTACAGATCCATGTTGCCAACAACAAAAAATGCACACTGGGATGGGGAACCCCATCCTCAAGCGGATTAGTTCTCGCCTACCTGTCTTGAGAAGTGGTGATTGGAACAATTGCAGCCTGAGCATCTTAGAAATAGGGTAAATAAGATTCGAACACATTCAGTAAGGACCAATTTTGGATCATATATGTTTTGATAAAAAACTCAAGATCATATTTTTTTTTAAAATCGGTAAGCACTCAAGCTGTATTGGATCCTACACACATGGGCTGGGCTTGGAAGTGGCCCACAGCAATCCTTGCATTCGGCTGCAGTGCCACGCATTCGTCGTGGCTGCATATATGGCCCGGTTTGCAGCCAGTGTCGCGGATCGTAACGCACTAACGCGCTCTCAGCGACGTCAAGGTTTCCGACCCTCCACGGCGCCCATGGAGCGGCGGCGGCAGCGGTAGCGCAAGGACCAGAAGGAGGCGATGAGGGCGAGGAGCATCCATCACCTCTCGGACGACTTGCTCAGGAGGATCTTCCTCCGCCTCAACTGCTCGCTGCGAAGGTCGCACCTTCCTCCGCCTCGCCAGGTCGCTCCAGCCGCCCACCGTCGTCGGCCAGTACCACAAGGACACCCGGTTCGTGCGCTCCTCGTCGTTGCCCATCGACGGCTGGTGCTTCTACATCAAGGATTTCGAGGACAAGTCCCCGAGCGTCGTCGACTGCCACGGTGGCCTTGTCCTCCTCCGCACGATGGACGGGCCGTCGTGTCCATACGACGACGTGTCAAACCTCATTGTCTACGACCCATTGACGCGCAAACGCCGGTGGCTCTCCGGTCTGCGTCCGCCGTACAATCAGGGGTTTCGCTACGGTGGCATTAGAGATGTTTTTCTGCTTGACGGCAACGAAGGCCACATCTCCATATCAAATTACAGGGTGCTGTACCGGCTCCACACCTTACCCGCCGACGATGACCCTAAGGTCTGTGTACTCTCCTCAGCTAACGGCGGAGAGTGGGACTGGAGCTTCTCTAACAACGACGTAAATAAGATGGAGCTGGGGCGGGCGTTACCGGAGGAGACCTATGGTGAGACCAAGAACATATTCACCTGCACGCTGCCGTGGCCTCAGTTCATGCGGGCATGCCCTTAAAGGCTCAAGGCCTTAGCGACGGGCATTTTGCTGAACGAGCGGCGATTTACTTATCTAACACTATTTAATCTATATCATCTATTTAGATATGTTTCTATGTTTGCACGAGTCATACATTTCCAGTCTCAATAAAGTGTTTGTATAATTTCAGTGTACGGGCGAGCAATGTTTTATTTGGTCGCATTTTGATATATTACTACATATAAGCATTATTACAGTCGACTCAGAAACAGTTATCACCACCGGTTTAACATGGCCACGGTGAAAGCCGGCGGTGATGCTGGTGCTGAGCTTTTTCACCACCGGTTTGGAACTGGCACTATAAACTGGTTAAATTTTGTATCAAATATACTCCATCACTAAACCATTTGTGTCCACCCGCCCCATCACTATCCGGCGCATCTGCGCCGCTAACTGAAGCGGTGCACCTGATGCCCTGAGCGCCGGAATCGAGGAAGATGGGAGGGGGGCAGGGGCTCACGGTTGTGATTTTGAAACAGGTAGTAAGTACTTTTTGGCCGTCGACGAAATGTCATCTCAACTAGTGCCTCGTCAGTGGTGGAGGTTGGGGAGTGGTGGGGCTCACTAGGTACGATGAAAAGGGACCACCGGTGCACATGAGCGAATACGGGGCAGGCACGTGTGCGCTGCTATCCTAAGGGACGCGCGCATCAGGGAAGGGACACGGTCCGTCCTTACCCACGACCACTACCCCTCATGTAGATTCAGGCTAGGGAGCGATGCCCTAACCAGCATCCGCCATATCCGTTGCCCTCCCTCCATGTATGCCGCAGCTCTGCTCCCTCGCCCTCACACGGAGGCACTCTGCAGCTTGAAGAGAGGAAGAGAGATGGAGAAGTAAAAGTGCCGTTGTTGTTCGTGTGAGGGGAAGGAACAGAGGAAGCTCATCATGAAGCGGTAGTTTTGATAGAACTGGCTCTAAAAATGTCCTCAGTTAAAATTATTTTTATAGTAGTGTATTTCACTTATAACAAATCCAATTTTAATAATTTCTAGTCCAAAGTGTTTTCGTTTTTTTTTTTGCTTGAGTTGTTATGTCGAATTATTTATGCAATACTCACTCTTTCTTGAAACTAGGAGGATAACCCACGCAATTATTGAAACTATCCTTGCAATTCTAAGGAAGTGATTAACTATTACGAACTAATATTAGTGGATAGCATGGTGCACTGATGTGGATATCTAATAGTATGGTAGTAGATGATGTGTTGGATATCATAATTGTTTGTGCTAGTGAACTTTAATTGAAAGTGTTAGTGGGCTGTTGATGTGGACAGTTTGCATGTCGAGAGAAATTGATAGTGGGGTTTAACTTTGTAGGAGTATAAGATAAGATATAACACTTTCTAGTAATTTTCATACAAAATAAAGGAGGGTGTAAAGATGCATATATGTCTCTCACTTAACTTCCTAATAATCTATTAAAATCTGTTTCTCCGTGATTAAAGGGTGGACTCTCAGCTTCCTCATGCAAAATATGACAAGGGCCGAGAGAGTAGACTGCTAATCTATCTCTCGTGGTACACAGTATATATGAACTTTCGGGCGATGCTAACCAGTTTCATACATAAAATTTGGTACTTACGATTTGTTTTGTGTTGCATAATAGCTGACAAACATTATGGCTGGGATTGGAAGCGGCCGACAGCAATACTTGGATTCGGGTCGAGAACAGGTGGGACCAAATTTTGTCACGGCTGCATATATGTCTCCGGTCGTCCATGCGGCCGCTCTAACGTGTCATGTCGTAACTTCGTAAGTCGTAACGCGCTCGAAGTGTTAGGGTTTTCGATCCTCCACGGTGCCCTTGGAGATTGGAGCCGGAGTAGAGGCGGCGGCAGCTGCGCAAGGACAGGATGGAGGCGATGGGGGTCATGAGCATCCATGACCTCCCAGACGAGTTGCTCAGGCGGATCCTCCAGCACCTCGACTCCCTGCTCTGGCTCATCCGTGCCGCATGCGTCTGCAAGCGGTGGCGCTGTGCCGTGACCGACGGCAGCGACGAATGCTGTGCCTTCCTCCACCTGGCCAGGTCGCTCCACCCGCCCACCGTCATCGGCCACTACCACAACTATTCCGGTGGCGGTTACCGGTTCGTGCCCTCATCATCGCCCATCGACGACGGCAGCCGCCGCATCTCCATCTACGATTTCCACGACGACTACTCGACCGTCGCCTACTGCCACGGTGGCCTCGTCCTTCTCCGCATGAGATGCGGGCTGGGTGCACGGCCAAACCTCCTCGTCTACACTGAAACGCAAAAACCGGTGGATAAGGTCTCCGTTGGGGGAACCCATATACAATAAGGGCCAACTCCCCCTGAAGAGGCTCCATGAAGGTTTGTGGAGGCCTAGATCAAGAATCACGGCAGAGGTCCCCTAAGTCGGCAGAGGTTCCCCAAGACGATGGAGAGGGAGGAACCACCTCAAGATGGAGGAGGTTCCCAATATCTCGGAGGAGGTTTTTCCAAGACGGTAGAGGTCCGCCAAGACGGCGGAGGTCCCCCAAGTCGGCAGAGGTTCCCCAAGACGATGCAGAGGGAGGAACCTCCTCAAGATGGAGGAGGTTCCCAATATCTCAGAGGAGGTTTTCCCAAGATGGTAGAGGTCTACCAAGACGACGGAGGTCCCCCAAGTCAGCAGAGGTTCCCCAAGACAATGGAGAGGGATGAACCTCCTCAAGATGGAGGAGGTTCCCAATATCTCGGAGGAGGTTTTTCCAAGACGATAGAGGTCCGCCAAGACGGCGGAGGTTCCCCAACTCGGCAGAGGTTCCCCAAGACGATGGAGAGGGAGGAACCTCCTCAAGATGGAGGAGGTTCCCAATATCTTGGAGGAGGTTTCCCCAATATGTCTACTAATGGGCCACTAATGGGCTTCGGCTCAGGCCCATGAAGTAAGGCGATTGTTAAGAAGAAAGTCCTGTCTACCCTTAGGAATTTAGCGAAGGATCTTGGATATCCTGAGAATATTCCTGTACTTGTGAGGGGCAAAGATGTAAAAGAATATCCCCATATATAGCGCCCTATAAAAGGGGGTGAGAGCCCCATGTAAAGGATGGTTGGTGAATGAATTAATAAAACCCTAGCTACCTTTTACTTGTGCCTTTAAGTAAGCTATCTCCTCTTGATAACCTCTGCATCCTGTTGTTAGGAGAGTGGAGGTCATCCTCATCTAACACTCTCACTCTTGTTGGAACCAAGGTTCCAACAGTCTCGTCCGCGTCGGCCGTACGAGCACGACTATGGCTACGACATTACTAAAGACACCTTCTTGCTTGACGGCGACAACGGCAGCATCTCCCATATCGAATTTCAGGGTGCTGTACTGGCTCAACACCGCCGCCGCGGCCACCGACCCACAGGCCTGTGTATTCTCTACGGCTAATGGCGGCGAGTGGAACAGGCTCTTCTCTAGTGACCTAAATATGTTGGAGATGCGGGTGTTGCCGGAGCAGACCAGGAATATTTTCAACTACACGCTGCCATGGCCACAGTTCTTACGGGCCTGCTCGTAAGGCCGGAGCTAAGACACTTCGCTGAACGAGCGTCGATTTACTTGTCTATTACATTATTTAATCTGAATAATCTATTTTGATGTTTCTACATTTGCACGAGTTAGACATTACTAGTCTCAGTAATAATCCATTGTGTTTGGATAATTTCGTTGCATAGCGAGCTCTGTTTTATTTGCTCTCATTATTCATAACCACAAGAAATATTACAGTCGACTCAGAAACCTTTATCACCGCCGGTTTAACATATGGTGACGGTGAAAGCAGATGATGGTACTTTGTTTTATCACCACCGGTTTGGAACTGATCGAAACCGGTTAATTTTCTTTTTGTTAAATATTCTCGATCACTATGATCGTTGGAATCCGTTTATGTCTTCCTACCCGACCCTCATGTAGTTTCGGGCTCGGAAGCCATGCCCTAACCAGAAGCCGCCATGTAAATTGTCCTCCCGGCTCTTACCAAACACTCTTTCCCCTTCTGTACAGTTCAGAGGAGCGAATCAGGCGATTTTAGGGAATGTGCCCTCTCAGCAGGGGGGGCGCTGGCCTGCCTCGTCTCCATTGGTCGTCAAGGTCTTCAGAGGTGGGGATGGACTGCGTTTTTCTGCCTATGGGGTGGGGATGGATGGTGCCCGTGTTTGCTATGGTTAGTGTCTAAGAGGTGGCGATGTGGCAGTGGAGTCGGCATCTCCTTGGAATTACCTTAACGGTTTGAACTACCACTCAGAGAAATGTGGAATTACCGTGGCGGTTTGGGTAAGCAATCATTAATATAAATTTTCTTGAGGTTTTGTATATCCCCAAGGCAATCATATGTCCTTTTGAGGGCTCAATTTTCGCCCTCTCAAGGAAATTGTTGTCGCCAAGGCCATTCCATTTTCTCATAGTGTGTACTTGACACTTTATCTATGATAGTTGATGTGCATCTGTGACCAATAATTTCTTCCAGAATATATTCCTAAAGTATATGAGATCTAAGAGAATGTATGTATTTTGAATACAATTTTTTTTTTTTTTGAAATGTCACCGGGGGGAGAGAATCCCCACCTGAATATATATTGATATTGAATCAACAGCCTCATTTTTAGGGAAAAACGAGGTAAAACCCTTTTGTCCAGTTAATTTTGGGAAACTGGACTAAAACCATACAACAGCAGCCCTAGCTCAAGGGCAAGATTGTGGCTTGCCCACAAATAAGAAAAAGCAACAGAAGCCCAAGCACAAGGACAAAATGTGGCACAACCACAAAAACAAAACAGCATCAAAGGTTAAACCAAGACCCAAGCCAGAAGTCGCCAGCCGAACACCGATTTTGCGCCTTCGCCGAACAGCATACTCGCCGCTTTCACCATGGCCATTGTGCCCTCCACCACTCCTCGTAGCTACGCCGCTCCACTGCCGCCCTCCATCAGAGGACCACTTCGTGCAGCAGGAGGGGGACTAAGAGTGGCGACGAACATGCAAGCCTAGGATCAGCGGACATGACGACCTCCCATTGAGCTGATGATGACATCCTGCAGCACATCCGGGCCCACGTACCATCATCCAACGCCATCCACGGGGAGGAACCCATGGAGGGGAATGGAGGCAGCGGTGGAAACACCCCCGGCATTTGATCTTCCGGCACCACCAAGGAGAGCGCCGACGGAGCGAGACGCCGCAGAAGGACACTCACCGAGCGTGGGCAACAACCAACAGCGAGGGCCAAAACTCACCCAAGAAGCGAGTAACAACGACAAGATAGGAAGAGGGCGACAGGAAGCAAGGGACACAACTAGCACGAGGCCGGTTTACCCTGGAGAGGAACAAGGAGCACGAAGGAGAGGATGGAGAGGACAGAGAGCAGCGGATAGCGGTGGCAGAGTCTTCAACGACGCCTCCAAGGAGGGGTATGACGCTAAATGCGCCATCGTCGCCGGACCGGAGCAAAGCCGGATAAGGCTTTCGCCTAGACTGCAATGCAAACCAGCAAGCTGAGTTTGGCCGGCCACCACCACTAACTGCGACATGCCGCCGCACGCATACGCGACAAACGAAACCTTCGACGACACCTCCAAGGAGGGATATGACGCAGACTGCGCCACTGCCGTTGACCAACAAGGAGCTAGGCAGGGTTCTCACCCAGGTTTCGTCAGACGGCGCACCACAGGCGCGTAGCCCCACCGCCGGCAAGCCCGCGGCCAAACTACGTGCACTGCGTCGCTGCTGGCCCTACAAGGAAACACAGAGAAGGAACACGAGCACGCTGCCCCACCGCCGGCATGCCCGCGGCCGAACTGCACGCCCACGCCGCGTCGCTGTTTGGACCCTGCTGAGAGGAAGAGCACAGGTACGCTGCCCCACCGCCGGCATGCCCGTGGCCGAACCACGCCCCTCGTCTCGCTCCGCAGGGAGGGCACCTCAACCACCAACACCACAACCACCACACCACCGGGCTGCTCCTCCACCACTCCGCCGCCGCACCAGGCTCCGCCCGACGAACCACCGCCGCACCACCAACTCCGCCGCCACCCCGACCAGGATCCGCTCCAGCTCCGCACAGATCCAGCCGGAAGGGCGCCGAATCCATACAGAGAGGCACCGGATCGGGTCCCAAAGGGCCCTGCCGCCGGCGCACGCCAACGACGACGCACGGACACCGTCGCTCCGCCCAGCACCACCGAAGCGAGGAAGGGCCTCCCAGCAGCGCCACAGCAGAGCCCCACCACCACACCACACCTAGGCCCCGTTGCAGCGCCGCCCAGACGTAACGCCGCCCGGGAGCGCCGCCGCGCCGCCACCGAGCAGGCCAGGGGGCAGCCCGCCTGCCCTGCCCAGATCCAGCACAGGGGGACCGGATCCGGTCACCCCCATGCCGGATCCACGCGGGAACCACACGCAGGAGCCGGCGCCGCCGCTGCATCTGACCCACCGCCGCGCTGGAGCTGGGCAGCGCCCTGGCCGCCAGGACCACGACGGCCGCGCTCCACACCGGCCCCCCACCACCACCTCCGGGGTGCCAAGCCGCGGCGCACCGCGCACCGCCACCGCCGCCATGGCCGCCGCCAGGACCGTCCCCGCACGGAAAGTCCGCCCTGCCGAGGAGAGGCCTCGCCGCCGCCATCCCAGGAGGCCGCGCGGGCATCCCGGCGCCTCCTCCGGCGGCGGCGAGGGAGGGAGAACGGGGGAGGAGGGGGTTGGCGGCGCTAGGGTTTCGCCTCCCGTGCCGCCCGTGCAGGAGCGGCGCGGGGGAAATCGTTATCTCTTCTTCTACTGGCTTTCATTTTGAATACAAATTACCACGCATCTGTTTTCTATTGGGTCAGTCTATATTATAGCCGGCTATTTTAGCCACTCTAAATAGCCAGATTTTTTTCATGCACTTACACCATGTTATACCTAGATTTACACCACCTTATTACCAAATTTACAATGATTTTTCAGTGTACTTTATTGAATAGAGTGATGTAATTAGGAGAAAACCCAAATATATATCAAATTTTTCAAAACAAATTTATAAATTATTTCTATGTATTCTAAAATCAGAGAAATATATGTCAAATGTTAACAGATGGATCAAATTATTCAAAAATTTACAAACTTACAAATTACAAATGAACAAGAAAAACAGAGAGGACATGGGACTGGATGCCGCAGGGGAGGAAGGCCGACCTGGGGCCGGCGAGGCAGCGGTGCAGGGCCACCTGGGTGCAGCCGGGCGGCGGCCCAAGGCCGCCTGGGGCGCAGCTGGGCGGCGGCGTAGGGCCACCTGGGGGCGGCGCCAAAGGACGGCATCGGCCGTGCGGGGCGGCGGAGGGCGGCCTGGGGCGGCCGGGGCAGCGCCGGAGGTCCGCCGAGGCCGGGGGTGGCCGTGGCGGCGGAGGGCCCGCCTTGGGGCGGCGGGGGTGGCCGAGGACCTCGTTGCTGGAGCCAAGCCTGGGGGCGCGGCGGCGACTCGAGTCGCAGACGAGCGCGAGACGGAAGGGGAAGAACAAAGGAGGTGAAGATGACAGACGGGATGGGCGCCACATGTTGAATCCAGCGGCCACAAAACCGGCTATTTTTAGCCCAAGAAATAGCCGGCTATCATATAGGGTTTCTCTTTCTACTCTCTTGATTCTATACACTACCCCAGATCATTTCTTTCCCTACGGCCAAAAGCAATCCCGTCGGCTGGGCACCTCCGGTCACGAGCACCCTCTGTTCCCTGACGTGAACGCAGAACCGAGGCGGGAACACTAGATGGCGCCCAACCAAAACCAAACTTGCGGCCTCCACTCTCTGCATGGCCCACGCGTAAGTGAGTGGTGGGGCGCGAATGGACGGGCGCGCGTGGTGAAAAATTTCGGGGCCTTATCCTCACCTCACCAACCCAGGCTCTCCCGTCCACAGAATTCTTTCCTCTTTCTCTCTCCTCTCTCTCTCTCTCTCGGCAGATGGCGGCGACGGCGAGCACAGCACGGCGGCCTCCAGCACTCCTGCGACCTCCACCGGCTGCGAAGCCACACCGCCGGAGCGCCGCCCGCGTGCGCCCTCCGCCGGCGGCGCCGCCCTGCAGGGCGCTGCTGCGCGAGCCGCTGCAACGCCGCCGTGGCATGGCACGGTCCCTCAGCAGCGCCGGCCTGCCTCCGTCCCTCTGGGCGGCGGCGCGTCCCCAGAGCAGTGGCGTCTTCTCCCTCGCGTGCTCCTGCAGCAGCGCCGCAGGGGCGCGGCGCGGTCCCACAGCAGCGGCAGCTAGCATCCGGCCATCTCAGTCATGGCGGCGCTCCCTCGCGGCCCCTCCGAGCTGAATGGTCACCGTGCTCGTCATGCTGTGCTTCTCCATTCTGCAGTGGTAAGCCCCTACGTTGTCTCCGTCTGATGGATGTGGATGGATGAATAGATTAAAATGTCTTGGTTACGTTTTGTAATTTGGGGATCTAGGGTTATAATGTTCATTCCTCTTTTTTCCATATGCACTGTTGTAGTCGTATTGATTGCCTTCCGGCGATTGATAGTGTTGTTTCAGTCGATCTGTGGAGATGTCGTGCTATTTTGCCAGTGCTGATGTGCTTGTGTAGCTGTGATGTGCCTTCGTGGATGCTGGTTATGGTGCATAGTCGTGAACCTGAGGTTTAGCATGGATGGATTGTGGATGCAAGGATTGATTTTTGTGATAAATTAATATAGCTTACGGAAATATTTGGTTGTATATGTAGCACCTGTCAATTTCTTTTTACTGAATATTTTAACTTGAGCAAATACTTTTTGCTTGTCTTTTGATAATAAAACGCCATCTAAATATTCTAGGCAGCACCCAACTGGATCTCTACTAACTAGTTTTCATATAACTGTGATTAGATCTGTACTAGTTGTTATACATCTAATAATGTCCTCTGTACTAGTTTCTGAAAAATGACGTCATATCTGTGATCTTGCTTGTTACTGAACTTAGTGTTCCAAATGTAGATGTAATTCACATATTGTTTTAACCTTAACAGCTATGTTCGTTTGTCTCTTAAATTATCCTAAATAATCCCAATCTCAATTTTAGCTAGGATACTACGGTAGTAGTAGTAGTAGCTGAATAGCTGCAGTATAGTAGTCAAAGTTACTAAATAATCCCAATGTCAATGAATCAATGAATACTGAAACTAGTATCAAATATGTTGTACAGCATGCATGAATGAACATAATATAGTATCAGGTCACTTTGTTCACTACCGCAGATTGAGAGCAATCCCTACTGTTCTGCAAGCTTCCATCCTGCAGTCCTCAGATCCTAAACACTGTGCTGGTTAGTTCTCTCTCTGAACATTTAGTTACTATCTCTCTGAACATTTAGTTATCTCTCTGAACATTTAGTTATCTAAATCTGTGCACTTTTGGTTCTAAAAATACTTGGGAAACTGCTTGCAGTAGTTGGAAGCAACTAAACTAAAAATTAGTGCGTACAAGAACTTAGCCATGACCATAGGCAGCTGAAAGATCTTGCAGTAGTGAACTCTCTTCCTGACATAGTGATATGTATGCATACTTTTCTCAAGTTTAGCACAAATATCGTTATTTAGAAAGTCAGCTTTTTGATAAATTAGTGAGACAGAATTCATCAGCAATATTTCTAGTGAAGCATGTGATTCTTTGAAGGATTGTTGTTGTTAGTAAGAATGTTGTACTCGTTTTTTAGAACCAGTGAATTACGGTACAATTAATGGTCAATTCGTACTAGTCAAGTGTTTTTGAGCAGCCATGTTATCATATTCAGTTTGTTATCTACCATTTTTGTGAGAATTGTGTAACTTAATTTTTCAATCAGATTAAGTTCTATCTTTTTGCATGGATTCCTTTGCACCAGGGATTTATTTGCATGTGCGCCTTCTGCTGGTGCCTGCAGTCACCAAGGTCTGCAACCCCAGTTGTCCTCTCCCTACGCGAGCTGGTGAGTTGCACACTTGCACTTGTCATTCATGCCATTGCAAGCAAGGATCTGGCAGATCCATTGAGATAATGCACTTTTTGTAGGACTTAGTATGCATAGCAGTAAAGATCACTTGCTGATTGGTGAGGCAATGTTCTGCTTACTTCCTATCTTGCCCAGCGGCCAATGCTATCTTCTGGTTGGCTGTTGCCATTTTACAAGTAGATGTAGCTTAAGATTGATTTGTTGAACATTTGTACCATTTGTCCTATGTACAATTATATATGGTTATGTACCAAGACTCCCAAGTGTAACATTTACCGTTTGTGTGGATGAATGATGAGTATTTGATTATACGTACCAAGACTACCATAGCAGATTTGAATGGTTAATGATGGTTTCTGTATATCGAATTGTCTTTTTTTTTGAAACCAGAATTTTCATTCCCTGACGGTTTACAACCGACAGGAAAGATCATATGTTTCTCCCGACGGTTAGTAACCGACGGGAAAGCTGTAGATTTTCCCCGACGGTTAGTAACTGACGGGAAGGTTTTCCTGTGACGGTGGTGAGAAAACCGACGGCGGATATTTTCCCTGACAGTCTCAACCGTCAGGAACTGGTCCGTGACGGGTTACCGTCAGGGAAACTTGACTTTCCGTGTCGATTTTCCCCTGACGGGTAATCCCTGACGGTAACCGTCACGGATACTCTTCCCTGACGGTTTTCATGGTTTTTCCTGACGGAACAGGCCTGGACTGGGGTAGTGATACCCAAAATAGTGGCAAATTAAATGACTCTCAATTTGCATTCTTAGAATGAAACTTGATTGGAATAATATTATTTTGTTATGTACTATGATATTCTTATACATTATTATATATGTTAGATAAACCCAAGATTTTTTTTTTGAAATTCGGTACACCGGTGGTTTTTAACCACTGGAGCTGTATTAGATTCTACATTTTTTTTTTTGAGCAAAATTAGATTCTACAGATGAGCTGGGCTTGGAAGCCGCCCATAGCAATCCTTGGATTCGGGCCGAGAACATATGGGACCAAATTTTGTATATGGACCAAAGTTTGCTGGGAGTGTTAGGGCTTTTCCATCCTCCATCGCGATCTTGGAGCTGGAGCGGCGCCGGCGATGGGGGCGAGGAGCATCCATGACCTCCCGGACGACTCTCTCAGGTGGATCCTCCTCCGCCTCGACTTCCCGCTCTGGCTCGTCCGCGCGGCGTCGGTCTACAAGTGGCAGCGCCGCGTCGTCACCGACGATGGCGCCTACGAAGGCCGCGCCTTCCTCCGCCTCGCCAGCTCGCTCCACCCTCCCACCGTCGTCGGCCAGTACCACATCCGCACCAGTGGCGACCACCGGTTCGTGCCCTCCTTGTCGCCGGCCATCGACTGCAGCCGCTTCTCCATCGGCGACTTCCTCGACGACAAGCTGTACTGCCATCGGCACGTCGCCGACTGCCACGGCGGCCTCGTCCTTCTCAGCACGAGCGACGACGGGCCGTGTGCAGGCTCGGTGCCAAGCCTCATCGTCTACGACCCACTGACAGGCAAGCACCGGGCGATCTCCAGTCCCCCGACGCGGAACGAACAGGGTTTTCGTTACGGCATTAGAGATGTTTTCCTGCTTGACGGCGACGACGGCCACATCTCTATATCGAATTTCAAGGTGCTGCACCGCCACCTCAACGACGCCTCCGCCCCCACCGCCTGCGTGTTCTCCAGAGGTAATGGCAGAGAGTGGGGCTGGCGCGTCCTGAGTCGTCGGTTGTCAGACGAGGACCTGTATCCCCGCTGCTCGGTGTACGCTGCTGGCCGCGTCGATGGATCCCTGTACTTGGGCTTGATGAATGGTAGTAGGATCATAGCCATTGACAGCACCAGCTTGGTGTTCTCCATGGTCAATCTGCCCACCCGGGTCCACGTGGACACGGGTCTATTCCGCCGTTCGTCGTCATCATCGTTCACTGTCGTCCATGACGCCCACGGCCTTGGTCCCACTTCGCTGCAGAGGACTAGCATCGTCCACGTGCGTGGCGAGGAGCTAGAGCTGTTTCGCCAGGTGCAGGACAGCGGCGAGTGGGTGCTGGAGCACACCTTTGCCCACTTGTCGGAGGCGGCCGCGACACGAGGTCTCTTACCAGTCTGCCCGGAGAAGAAGGGTATACTTATGACGTGGATGTGGAGCACCAAGGCGAGCGTTAACGCAGATGGTGCTGCGTTGTCTATCTTGTCAGCACGTCGTTCAGATATCTACGACGAAAGGCGCTGGTTCTTCTCTATCGATGTAAATTCGAACGAGCTGCAGGTGTTGCCCGAGGTACCCTATTGTCGTGACACGAGGTCGATCTTCACCTATACGCTGCCATGGCCTCAATTCTTGCGAGTCTCACCTAGCTATGCATGGCATTTCATTTGAACGAGCGTCGATTTATGTTACTTATCCATCACACTATTTTATATATTATTTACTTATTTATTTATTACAACTTATTTGTTTGTTTAGATGTTTCCAGGAGTCGGAACTTTCCAGTCTCAGTGACCATTTCTAGTATTTGATTAATTTCATTGCAAGACCGAGCTTGTTTTGGACCGAGTTACAAAAACAAATGCCAAGTCAAAAGTGTTGTTTCTTTCTTTCATTTGTTGCATTTTGGTCTACACTATAGCAAATATGCCAATGCATTGCAATAGGAGAATAAACTCTCAAATACTTTCTTCAAAAACATGGATTAGGAATGCTATATGATGATTACGACGCCCATAATTTAAGTTTGTGATGGCATTAAGATGACTAGTATTATCATATTAACATACAGTCTTTACATTATCTCCCACAGCAAAGCACAAAAGTATTACTCATAAATATGTCATAATTTTAATTTTTAGGGGCTCTTGAGCGTTTATAACCCCATTTTGATGTGAAATGGTGGTTTTACCCTTATTTTTTTTTATCTTTATGATTTTGCCCCTGAGATTTTAAAACAAATGGAGAGTTTACCCCTACTCTGTGAAGTCCACCTAAAGGTTTTAAGTTCTGGACAAAATGACAACGTTGCCCATACGTTTTTATTTTACTTTGATATCTGTGTTTTTATACTATAACACAATTAAATATTAAGTTTCATGATAACTATGCCAATCGGCAACCCAATGCTTTGTATCACGGCTGGTTCAGACATTAAACTGGCAATGATCATTTGAAATTACTGTCGAGTTGTCTTTAACTAGACCGCAATGATCGTGCTGGATTCCAAAATGAAAATTGTTACATCGGTTCAGACCATTGGATGCACCTAACTGTAGTACATAAAAAGGAGTTAACGTTAAGTTATAACAAGTAAAAGACAGGCAGGAATTGGAGCGCTTGGGTCATGCTGGCTAGACCAGGCGGCGGCCGAGTGGTCAGAGCTGCTGCCACTAGCTAGGGTTCGTGTCTGCAGCGTGAGTCCTCGCTCTGCTCCGCGCTGTAGTGTTTGACCACGAGCAGCACAGCATGGAGTCATGGGAGCAGGGAAGGCAGCTCAACATCGGCTTTGTCTGCGGCGGGTCCTCCGATGAGGCCATGATTTACTGTGACCTCTCCACCGTGGCAGATTCATTTGCCCACAGCGGAAAACCAAAACCGCCAGCCGCGTAAGCGTTTTCTGCAGTACTGATAGGGGCATCTCCCTCAACTCAGCTGCTAGATCACATCTAGATCTGTGTATCTTGATCCCCGTGCACGCACACTGGCTAGGCCAGGCGGTGGCTGCATTGTCAGGGCTCCGGCTCCGCCGCCTCTCCTAGATCTGAGTGCTGCTTCTTGTCTATTGATGTAAGTACGATGGAGTTGCGGGTATCGCTAGACGAGACCTATCGTCAGACCGATTTTCAACTACACGCAGAAATGGCGGGCCTTAGCTATGGCATTTTGCTGAACGAGCGTCGATTTACACATTATTACAGTTGACTCAAAAACCTTTATGATTACCACTGGTTTAGCATGGTGACGGTGAAAGCAGACTGTGACGCTTATTAGCTTTGACACCACCGTTTCTGCCTGATGCACAACTGAGTGCAGACTTTTGTAAACCGTATGTGACAATAAACATAGCTAGGGCTTGGAGGACAAGTCGTCTCTGCAGTAAGGATGACTGGGTTGCCTTCATGTAGCGTCATCTGTTGTATCTGTTTTATGTAATTACAATCTCGTGCGAGCTGGGTTGGTGTGAGTTGGTGTTCGGTAATCTTCGGCTTACCGGTGGGATGTAAGGGCTACTTTTCCTGCTTAATGAAATATATGCCAGCGGCAGGTTCTCCAAAAAAAAACAATATACATAGCTACTGTTTTCATTCAAATTCATGGCGTATCTCACGGGACACAACAAGATGGGATGAAAAAAAATACTAAATAAAGGATGAAATATATTATTTATATTTATGATATCTACTGGTGATAAAAAAAAATAGAAAAAAAAATAAAGGCACATGAGGTCGCATGGAACACAACGAGAGGGGATGAAAAATAGAAAAGCAAAATGATGAAGCATATTATCTACATATTTCTAAAGAGAACAAAAGAAAATGAAAATTTAAAATGGCATTGTACATAGCTATTGACAAGTGATAATGAAATGATTAAGTTATATCACATTTATGTCATTCCATTTCATGACGTGTCTCTCGAGGCAGAAGAAAATAAAGGATAAAATATTATGAGTAAATTGCACCCATCATAAAACAGCTTGAAAGGTAGGTGCAGATTGGTGCAATAACTTATGAAATACTTAATTTAGTGCCTTAACTTGGCAAGTGTGTGCATATTAGTCCAATAACTTATAAAATGCCCAATTTAGTGCAACAACTTGCCAAATTGGTGCATCTATAGTCCCAATGTTACAATGATGATGATGTATTTGGTCACACTGTATAGTAAAGAGATGGTATATCAGCTTGGAACAAATAATTTATAATTATGTGCCCATTGATATTCGTAATCGCAATGGTGATATAGTTGTCCATGACAAGAATCTTTACTTTAAATTCAGAAGATATATTCACATCGAAAAAGGGAAATATTTTGTGTCTACATACAAAATTGGTTTAGTCTGATTTTGACGTAACAAAAAATAATGTCTATGAAACATTGTGATTTTGAAGTAATAACAAATAAATGTCCATGAAACATCCGAAGCCCGATTTATACATGTTATATGTTTTAAATATGCAGAAAATAATTGTTTTATTTAATTTGAAATTTCTAGCTGGTATTTAAGTTTTAATAATAAGTTAAAGACGTCATAAGTCAAAAGGGTATGTTTACACGCATGTTAATACTTAGTTATGAGTAGAATATTCCCTTAAAATATTTTTTATTTCAAGCTATTTTGGTTTTTGTCACTTTTCAAAAACAAATACCCAATGGTAAGATGAAAAAAGTAAATGTGAGAAAATATAAAAGAAATTATAGCAAAATTAATTTGGACCATAGATGCACCAATTTGCCAAGATGTGTTGCTCCAAAATTAAGTATTTTACAAGTTGTTGGACCAATTTGAACCCACAGACAAAGTTGTTGCACTATATTGAACATTTTATAAATAATTGGACTAATTTGCATGTGGTGAACAAGTTGTTGTATGGTGCATACAATTTACTCAAACTAGGAGGGTTCCCCGCGCGTTGCAGCGGGCATGAAGGAGGAATAAAAAGTGAAGTGCACTTTGTATATCAAGATAAATTGCTAGTGGCAAATAATAGTGGATTGCTGAGGTGAACGCATTGCATTATAAGAGATATAGATAGTGGGTTTGATAGTGGATGCTGAGGTGGACGCATTGAATGTCTAAAGAAATAGATAGTGGGATTTGTTTATATAAGAACTATAGATATTATATATGTTCATTAGTATCGAGGGCATAAAGGATTTGAAATTTAAAACTACTGACAACCGAGGTTTCATGGGACCCAACAAGATGGGATAAAGATATGAAAACTAAAGAAAGGATTATATTATGGAGTTTGCTATAATGCAGGCGTCTGAATTTTTTTAACCTATCAGGTGACGTCTTGTTCACCCGTTTGGATCCATGCCGGTGCCCCACCATGCCCAGATCCGGCTGCGTCCATCCAGGAAGGAAGGTCGCCTGAAATCTTGGTAAAATCAGGCACGTGATATATTATTTACAGTTAATTTTTAAAGAGAACAGAAAAATGGAAAATCCAAGTCAGTCAAATCCCTTTCCGCAATAAAAACATTGAAGCTTCGGTTTTTGGTGTCTCAAAACCATTTAAAGTAGTCAACAATGGACTCATCACGTTGTTGCTAGAGATCACCAAGTTAGCAGTGACCTCAAACCACCAGAAAGTTGGCAACGTTTTGGTTTATGGCTGCCGAGCAAAAGATGACAGGGAAAGCCCAATTGCTATACGGAGCGCATGCGCTCAATCAGTTAGTAAGGACGCCGGACGCGTGGTGCATGTCGGAGCGGGGACCGCACGAGCAAGGTGGACGCGTGAAACAAAGCATTCCATGTGTGTCAGATCTGCTTTCTTTAGGCATTTGCAAACGGTATACACTTTAAAATACGATGACTTCTTACTCAAACATCTATTTTAAATTTCGTTTGCACCATTAAATCCGTTACGACGAGATCAATGAAACACTACGTGAAAATCCTTCAAAGGGAGCGCTTGGCATTTTGTAGTAGGGACGGCTTGTGATGCAATGCCCTTACAGTGGGCAAGGCCAAGGTGGTCGGCCGATCACCAAATACTGCAATCGCATTGAGGGGCGGCCGCGATCCACCCGCCCTTACATAAAGCCACTGTAAGGCGGCCGGTGATCCAAATTACCCTACAAATGGTTTTTCACAAAATTAGTTAAAACGAGGCCCCGAATGACCTCAAATGAAAACTTTTGAATACAAGATAGTTACATCTCATCAAGATACTCATTTCATACATAGAACATTTTTGCATTTGGAAAAGTTTTAGTAAACTCTTGTCACGGTTTGAAGATCCAAGCGAGACTTGGTCAACCCTAGTCAAACGAGCGTACCAAATGACCTCAAATGAAAAAGTTTTGAATACAAGATAGTTTTATCTCATCAAGATACATATTTCATATATAGAACATTTTTTTTTCATTTGAGGAAGTGTTGGTAAACTCTAGTCACAAATTCTTGAATCCTTACGACTTAATGAAACTTCATGACGACGAGTGTATTTAGAACTACACTTTCGCAACGCTTCGTTGAATGCAAAAATGACCTTTGTATGAATTGTTCGTCTTGACGAGTGGATCAAACTTGATGTTCATGACTTTTCGAGGTGGGCCCGTCTAGGGGCCGAAAACCCGTCTAGCCTTGAAAACTGAAGTTTCAAAGTTTGAGTGGTCCAAACAATCCCAGTTGAAAAGGTGACCATTGAAGAAAATATGTATCTTGATAAGTGGAGAAAACATGCTGTTCATCACTTTTGCATCTGAGGCCATCTAGGGTCCGGTCAACGTGTATTTTCCGAAAAAACAGAGGTTTGACTTGGTCAACCTAGGTCAAACGAGGCCCTGAATGACCTCAAATGAAAAACTTTTGAATACAAGATGGTTACATCTCATCAAGATACTCATTTCATACATAGAACATTTTTGCATTTGGAAAAGTTTTAGTAAACTCTGTCACAGGGTTTGAAGATCCAAGGCGAGACTTGGTCAACCCTAGTCAAACGAGGTACCAAATGACCTCAAATGAAAAAGTTTTGAATACAAGATAGTTTTATCTCATCAAGATACACATTTCATACATAGACCATTTTTGCATTTGAGGAAGTGTTGGTAAACTCTAGTCACAAATTCTTGAATCCCACACAGACTTAATGAAACTTCATGCGGGACGAGTGGATTTAGAACTACACTTTCGCAACGCTTCGTCGAATGCAAAAATGACCTTTGTATGAATTGTTCGTTTTGACGAGTGGATCAAACTTGATGTTCATGACTTTTCGAGGTGGGCCCGTCTAGGGGGTCGAAAACCCGCGTCTAGCCTCGAAAAACTGAAGTTTCAAAGTTTGAGTGGTCCAAACAATCCCAGATGAAAAGGTGACCATTGGAGAAAATATGTATCTTGATGAGTGGAGAAAACTTTCTGTTCATCACTTTTACATCTGAGGCCATCTAGGGTCCGGTCAACGTGTATTTTCCGAAAAAACGAGGTTTGACTTGGTCAACCTAGGTCAAACGAGGCCCGAATGACCTCAAATGAAAAACTTTTGAATACAAGATAGTTACATCTCATTAAGATACTCATTTTATACATAGAACATTTTTGCATTTGGAAAAGTTTTAGTAAACTTTTGTCACAGGGGCTCAAGATCCAAGGCGAGACTTGGTCAACCCTAGTCATACGAGGTATCAAATGACCTCAAATGAAAAACTTTTGAATACAAGATAGTTTTATCTCATCAAGATACACATTTCATACATAGACCATTTTTGTATTTGAGGAAGTGTTGGTAAACTCTAGTCACAAATTCTCGAATCCCACACATGACTTAATGAAACTTCATGCGGGACGAGTGGATTTAGAACTACACTTTCACAACGCTTCGTCGAATGCAAAAATGACCTTTGTATGAATTGTTCATCACTTTTGCATCTGAGGCCATCTAGAGTCCGGTCAATGCGTCTTTTCCGAAAAAACGAAGGTTTGACTTGGTCAACCTAGGTCAAACGAGGCACTAAATGACCTCAAATAAAAAACTTTTGAATACATGGTAGTTAGAGCTCACCAAAGGTCTAACTTTCATACATAGTAAACTTTTGCATTTCGAAAAGTTTCAGTAAACTCTGGTCACAGGTTGTGAGAATCCGGGGCGAGACATGGTCAACCCTGGTCAAACGAGGCACTAAATGACCTCAAATGAAAAACTTTTAAATACAAGATAGTTAGAGATCATCAAGATACACATTTCATACATAGAATATTTTTGCATTTAACAAAGTGTTGGTAAACTCTAGTCACAAATTCTTGAATCCCACACAGACTTAATGAAACTTCATGCGGGACCTGTGAATTTAGAACTGCAGATGAAAAGATGACCATTGCAATAAATGTGTATGTTGATGAGTGGGACAAACTTGCTGCACATCACTTTTATATCTGAGGCCATCTAGGGTCCGGTCAACGTGTTTTTTCCGAAAAACGAAGGTTTGACTTGGTCAACCTAGGTCAAACGAGGCACTAAATGACCTCAAACGTAGATCTCAAAATAAGGGTATATCGGGATATATATCATAAAAATAAGTTATATATATATGAAATAATAGAAAATTATGATATAATATATTAACATATTAAATATATAATATATAATATATATAATATTTGAGGTTGGGAGCACAAGGCACAACTAGCCTAGCCCTTCCACCAAACCAGCCTACCACCTGGTCTATCTGCCAGCCCGTTAGCCAAATCGGCGGCCCACCAGGCCCAACATTCCTAAGCAGTATATAATCCCCGAAACCCTAGTCCCCATCCATCCTCCCCTGGCTAGCACCCCACCGGCCACCGGGCCGCCTCTCTCACACCCGCGGCGGCGCGGCGCGTTGCCACCCGCGGCCCGCCCATCTCCACCCGCCCATCCCCCTTCTCCTCGCGCCGAGCAACCTACCCCCCATACCGACGAGGAGCATGGTGGCGGGGATGAAGAGCACGGTGGCGGAGATCCCGCTGCTGTCGAGCAGCCTATCCCCCATACCGCGCGCTCATCGCCTACACGCAGCGGCGGCCACGCCCGTCCTCAGCCATGGCGACCCCGGCCTCCAGCGGATCCAGGCGGCGCGCCCTCCCCTCCCCTCCCCTCCTTCCTCTGGTCCGGCGGCAGGCTCGCCCTCTGGCAGATCCAGGCGGCGGGCTCGTCCTTCGATGGATCCAGGCGGCACCCCCTCCCCTACCCTCCTCCCTCTGGTCCAACGGCGGCCTCGTCCTCCTGCAGATCCGGTGCTAGAGTTCGAGACTTCTGCCTCTCCTCGATACTCTCCCAGTCCAAGATCCTCTCGCTGCACGTATGTTGGTGTTGTCGCCTCGCCGGCCGGCGATCTCTCTCTCTCTCTCTCTCACTCTTCATTTGCAGCAACCTATTCAATGTGCAGGACCAGGTCAGGCAGCGGATCGATATGTGCGTGGAGGACGAGATGGTGCAACGGGACGTGCAGGCGGCGCTCCACGCCAGACTCGTCGGCGTCAACAGATGGGCGGTTTGCAGCAGGTACAAATGCAGTCTTATTGTTTTCAGGAGATTAAGTTTTGTCGATGTCGACGATGATTCTCTATCTGAACATGACCAACGTAACGATGTTTTGGTTCTTGCTGTAGTGTTCTCGAGTACGAGCTGCTCAACCTGCAGATCCCGAGTGTTAGTTTACAGGTCTAGCTCACATGTTCTTTTTTACATTGCCGCTTGTGGCATATGTGTCATGAAATTGATAACTGGTAGTTGTAGCATGGGTGCAGGGCAAGAATCATTTTCTGACTTTGGGTGCTAATGTTGATTTCATCCACGTTCAGGATGGTGCAGATCTAGATATACCAGATCATCAGACCTAAAACATTGTTGACCATGCCCAGAACACCATTGCCATCCAAGGTCCAGCTCACGTTCAGCAACACCCTGCATCTTGTCTCTGGTGAGCACACTCACATTTATTTTCCCTTGCCTAGGAATAGCATAACTGAAGAATTTTTTCTGTGCTTATTTTGGAAGGTTACTTGTCTGAACATGAATATGCTATCTGATACTACCTGTCTGCTTATGTGTTTGCTATAACTGCATTCAGTTCTGAAAAAATAGCATGAAACTTCGCCGTAGTCAAAGGTTTAACTGCTTAGCTTTCTACATACACAGGCTGATATGCTAATATGCTCAGTTGCTCATTGCCTGAATTTATAATGCTAATATGCTGATTTTTAGCTGATATGTCATGGTTTATCTTTTATGATGCATTTCTTAAACTTATGAACTACTGCTACGCGACTGTTTTTCTTCTTTTGTGAGAACTATGTGCTCTTTGAACAAGAGCTTTATTATATATGAATGTGTTGTACTACTATCCTGTCCACTTGTTTGTGCTTTAAAATTTGTAATTCGTAGCTGCTGATATGGTCTTATGGATGTGAGGTGGCTGAAATCATTCAAATAAGTGTCAACTTGCTATTTTTCTCACGAACTGGTGTCTATCGAGTATTGAAAAACTGTCAATCCTTGTTGTAGGAACTGGAAACAGGACTGCATCAACTCAAAGCCAGTAAGGTATGTCTATCGAGCATTGACAAGCTGGCAATCCTTTTTATTTCACTCTTGTTTCTATTAAGAATTTGGTTAGTGCATCGATTTAGCTATGTATCTGCCATCTAGATCTCTTTTGACGTTATCACTGTAAAACTAAGACTTACAAGTGAAGTACACTATGAACATTAAAGTGTAAAAATATCTGCCAAACAATAATCTGTAAGAACATCATAATGCTTTGCAAATATGTTTTAGTGCTCTCTATGGTCATTCTTTTAATTAAAAGACATTGGACAACCAGTAAACTATATTGTTTTAATGTATGCTTAACAATATTTCTCATGAACGGTTATTTCTATCTTGTTTGACTGAAGGATATGGAGATGAATGGATCTGTAGCAGCTACATTGTTGTCAAAGGCCTTGTAGGAAGTAGCAATTAGTATAACATTGTAACTTGGATTTGCTTATAAGCTCTTTAGAATGTAGTTTAAAATTAGTTGATCATTCAACAAGCTAATGTATGAACGATCTGAATGATGATTATAGACAATTGAGTTAGATTTGAATTATATATTACATGCTGTGGTCGGATTTGGATTTTTATTTTTTTTTGTGCTGAAAATTAACTGTAAGGGCGGCTACAACAACTAACTATAGGGGCGGCTGGAACACCAGCCGCCCTTACAGTGGACGCATTAGTAAGGGCGGCTGGTGTTCCAGCCGCCCTTACAGTGCGGAGCACTATAAGATCGGGGGCGTAGGGGCGGCTACAGTAGCCGCCCCTACAGTGCTACAGTAGCCGCCCCTACAGTACATGGCTGGCGTAGTGAAACTAGATCCATGTTGGATATGTTTCGAAACAATTTTCATGATGACAAAGTTTGGTGTTTAGGAGTATAAAGTTTTAAATATGATAATACAAAGTTTCATAACCTAGAGTGCAAAGTTTCAAATTAAATAGTTCCATTTTAGTTGTACAAAGTTCATAGCATGTTAATGTAAAGTTTGAAATGAGCTATTTTAAAGTTTTTCGAATTAGGTGTAGAGATTGAAATGCCAAATTTTTGAACCAAGCAGTACAAAGTTTATAATGTGTTGGGTCAAATACTAGTACAAAAATGATTTTCTGTAACGACCCCCAGAACCCCTCCATGGCGGGCCCTTTTCTTTGCTCGCTGCGATAAATCCCACGATTTACCGCAGCGAACATTTTTTATTTACCTTGGCGGGAATTATTACCTGCTGCGGTAAGTTGATTTACCGCAGCAGGCATCTTAAGATGTCCACCACGGTAAATACCTATTTTCCATGGCTGGCATATTAAGATGCCCGCTGTGGTAAATCGATTTACCGCAGCGGGTAATGTTAAAAGCCCGCCATGGAAAAGATTGAGGCCCAAAGACAACCCAACAAGGCCCGATAGCATTCGTCATATAAATATAGGACTCTAGGGTTTCACTCCCATCACTCCCTCCCGCAGCGGCCGCCCCTCCCGCAGTCACTCCCTCCCGCGGTCATTCTCTCTGTGACATTTGAGCGACGCACCTCCTGCCTCTGCTCTCTCTCCCGAGTCAATGGCGGCGCCCCTCCCTCTCCATCTTGTGTACGATGCCGCCCCTTCCTCTCTCTCGACTCCCTCTCTATCTCTACACGAGGCGGCAGCGCATGGGGCTCGGGGCCCGGTACGGCGAAGAAAGGGGCGAGGCGCGAGGCGAGGCAGCGCTCGGTGCTCGGCGCGGCGGTGCTCGGCGAGGTAGCGCTCGGTGCTCGGCACGAGCTCGCTCCATCCCATGGACGACCGGATCCGTCCTCTACTCCTTCAGATCCGGCCCCGGAGGCCATGGAGCGGCGCGGATCCGGAGGTGGAGGGCCTCCTCCTCCCTCTGGCGGCCGCCCTCTCCTTCAGGCGGCATGGCTCCCTCTCTCTTCGATGGCGGCGGCGCAGCTATGCCCTTGTTCTCGCTCTCTCCTCTCTCAGATCTAGAGCAGGTCAGTCGCTCACCCTCCCTCTCCTGCAGATCGGTGACGACGTGGGTGCTGCGTCGGCGTTGGTGCTGCAGCGAGCTTGGACCTCCCTCAGCTCTGGCTCCGGTGGGCTCACGACGAGGAGGGGGCGCGCCTAGATCCGGTGGACCTGACGACGGCGCTCGCACGCGGATCAGCGACGACGGTGCGAGGCCCAGATCCGGGTCCGTGCGGTCTAGATCTGGGCCCGTGCGGGCTATTTTTGTTTTTTCGGGAGCATTAACCGCAGCGGGCAAAAAATGCACGCCGTGGTTTGGCTCCCATTTTCTGTGATGTTTACACCGTGTCGGCTTTGTTTGCCCGCTTTGAAAAATCAAAATCGCCTGCTGCCGTAAAACATTGTGTAGCAGTGAAAGTTTATAAATTCTAAGTGTAAATTTTTAATGTACCGGTACAAAGTTTGTATTGTGATAATTTAAAATTTAAAGTACAAATTTTTAATTATATATTTTTGAGGTGTTAAGTACACAATTTATAGCATGATAATAAGAAGATTTTAACCTACGAGTACAAAGTTTTACAATTCAACTGCCAATATCCAATGAGAAAAGTTAAATACGTATACAAGGTGGAAAAAAATTGCCCACGTAAATTACCATTGGGCTCGATCAAGGGTAATCCACAGTTCCCGTATGGTCCCCGCATACTGTAATGTTGAATGTGTGTTGCAATGCGCGTGGACGTGCGTCTGCGGCTCTACGCCACTGGCCACTGGCGCGCATACTGTTAACGCTAGCCACTGGCGCGCGCCGCTATTGCTCCTGACGCACGCGCGCCAAGCAGTCACGCCGCGGGGAAAGGCGTGGTCACCGTGAAAAAGGTGAGGGGGCTTGAGGAGGAGAAGTTCAAGGGCTCTGTTTGGATCCCATGGGCTAGAGCTAGTTTGGGCTAGTTTGTACCAAACTAGCTCAAAAGTATCTAAACAGGAGGGCTAGAGCTAGTTTTTTGCAACTAGCCCACCCTAAAAAACTATCCCTCCCAAGAGGTGATTATTTGGGCTAGTTTTGATGGGGCCCATGAAAAAGTAACTTTTTCCCGTCCTTTTTCCACCCGCACCGCCGCACGGGATCCTTCTTCTCCCGTCGCGAGTCGCCACCGCCGCCGCGCCGATTCGCCGCCGGGGACGTAAGTTGCCGCCCGCCTCCATGCCCCTCACCTTTCTCTCTCGCCCGCCCTCCAGGATTCTCGCCGCCCTCCTCTCTCGCCCGCGGGGGCACGACCTCCTTGTCGAGGAGCAGGCAGTCTGCTCTCGCGTCAATGGCGAGCGTGTCCATGGAGGTGGTGGAGCCGAGCGTGGTACCTCGCCGGAGGTGGAGGAGCCGAGCGTGGCCATGGATGTGCTAGAGTCCAAGATCCCCGCCGGCCATCGTGCTTTGTGGCTCACGTCTTGCTTTGTGTCTCCCGAGCTCACCTTGTTGATCTGCTTGTGCGCCATGGATTGCTTGGCTGCTCCGCCAAGGATTGTTTGCATGCGTAGTCACCAGTGTCGGTGAGCTCCCAGTTCTGCTTCAGACCTTCAGTCCTCTCGCTCCATGTAGTTTGCTTGCTGACAACTGAGAAGCAAGTGTTCGTCAACAGCAAGTCTGACTCTTTATTAATCGGTTGATGTGTTATCAAACTTTGTAATTCTCTATGGCTTTGGAAGCAGTTTACAGCTTGTAAAATCCTGCCTCTTTGATTCAAATCCTTCCAACAGAGTGCCTGAGAGTTTACTAACTGTTTGGATGGAACGGAGTACATCTTAATTTTATTATTTATTTGTAGACATGCCTTGTTATATTTTATTAAATATTTTGTCAAAACAAATTGAAAATGAAATCATATATTATCACTTGGTTGGTTGATTTATGTTTCTAAATGACACCGTAGTGTTAGCATAGGCAATTTATCATGATTTGAATGCTTAATTTGTAAAGATGAATTATTTGTACCATATGTGAGCGGAAGGAGGCCACACAAATATGTGCCACACCAAATCCAGATAGAACCATGGTTTAAATGAGTCAAATGATTGGGAAAGCACATTTATTGCTACTCTAGCTCTTGCATCCAAACACCTGAAGAGCTAGAGTTAGTTTGGGGCTAGAGTTAGAGTTAGAAACTAGCTCTAGCTCTAGCTGAGGTAGAGGGATCCAAACAGGGCCAAGGCCCTTCTAACCATGGGACAGAGGACTTGGCCATTCGTGTTCAGGGCGATGGGGATCCCCTAGAAGATCCCCGCCCCAAAACGTGTCAAGAGAGTCGGCTGTGCGGGAGGGGAGAACAAGATGTTGATATATTATGGGCTAAATCCATATAATATATTTAATGATTAATAAACTCTATGATTTATATTAAATAATATTCATTGGCTTAATACCATACGTTGGGCCACATGCTCGCACGCACGGCAGGCGGACGGCCAGGCTGTGGTGGAGGCAAGGAAGGCAAACGTGCATGCAATGAGTTAGAGAAGGCAGGCATGCAGGCAACAAACGATCGTCAATTAGTTTGCCAATTAGAATTATTGAGTGCTTGAGTTACCAAAGAAACTTCCATCCCCTTTAACTACTAGTTGGCAAATGAATACGAGAGCTTTATTTTCACTAGTGTTGAATCGTTCCAAATGAACACGATGGTGAATCGTTTCTGTTGCCTGCCTCCTGGTCTTCGTGAGCTTGCCTGCCTTCCCATCCGTGCGGCAGCAGAGATATGTGTATATATATTCCAAAGCCATTGTATGCAAAGACTGTTCTCTAAAGACAACGAGAAGTTCTCGCTGTACCCATGGCTTCCCCGTTCCAGAGCTTGCGCGCACAGGTTCTGGAAGAGTAGAGCCTCCGGAACATCTCCATCCATCGAGTTCATCTGCTCGGGTGAAGGACGGCAATCACGTTTTTGGGAGTGTCCGTAGCGGCATGACTACTCGCTTCATCCTCTCCCGGCTGCAGGGGCGGAGCTCTTTGGTGGCAAGGCGTGGCGCTCGCCATACCTTGAAATCTCAAAAATTTTGACCCCAAAATATTCTGTACCATGATATATAATGAGGAAGATGACTCAGCTGGCAATCAGAGTAAGGAAAACAGTAGCGACGCGTGAATATAACCGACGTTCTTTTGGGCTTCTCCAATTCGTACAGGCCAATGGGCAATGATCACGTATGTCAGAATATCGGCCTTATGCTTGGGCTGTTGGCTGCTGGAGACTGCAGTCACCGAGATGATAACAGATGCGTTCAAGCAACATGGTTCAAGAAACGGCTTGAATATAGTGTGGAGAAGAATAATGCATATTGCTTCTATATTGTTATCGTCTTTTTAAGCATGATCGCATGGATGAAAAATTTGGTAATCACACCTTAATTTATACCAAAAAAATCTTTGATATCTATGTTATCGATTTCGCCACACCTTAATTTCTTTCCGTCCTCCGCCACTGCCCGGCTGTTGTTCGTCTTCCTCGTAGTGGTCGGCACTGCATTCTCTCTGCACGGCATCGAACAGGATGACTACATCAGCAGGCACCATGTTTCCTTCGGGTGCAACCGGCTCTGCCGCTGGGTATGATATGTTCGTTCGTCTTCTTAAGTTTTTGTTCATGACTTGCCTGTTTAGCGTTACCGGTATGATGATCATATCTTGTTTAGACGAATATTTTGATGATATCATGCTGGTTAATGCTATTATCATGGTGTTACTGTTTTATCTAGTCAAGCACTTATATGATGTCATGATCATTTTGATTACATCATTTTTCTAGATTAAATTAAAACTGAAAATGCCTAAAATTCAAACAATCCAAAAACGTGATTATAGGCAATTTTCATCTATTGGCTTTGCGGGTTTGCTAAAACCATCGCCATTTGAGGGCACTCACTACAAGAGATGGCGCCTGAAAACTATTCTGTGGTTGACCTCTATGCGTTGCTTTTATGTGGTGCTTGAGCAGCCTATCGGTGTGAGAACCCATGATGAGCAACGTGCTTTCGAACATGATGACACCTTGTGCTAGTCTTCTTTTGTTGAGCATATTGGGGATTCACTTGTTGATGGCTGTGTGCCACTTCAGACTGGCAAGGCTATGTGGGATGCTCTTGAGGCCCGCTATGGTCTTACTGATGCCGACTCTGAGTTGTATGTCATGGAGCAGTTCCATGACTACAGAATGGTTGATAACCATTCGGTAGTCGAACAGGCTCATGATATATAGGCACTTGTGAAGGAGCTTGAATTGTAATGATGTGCTCTCCCTGACAAGTTTGTGGTAGGTTGCATGATTGCAAAGCTGCCACCTTCTTGGACTGATTTTGCAACTGTTCTAAAACACAAGAGGCAAGAGTTTAGCAATGCTGAACTTTTTGAGACTCTAGATGTTGAAGACAAAGCTAGAGCAAAAGATGTCAAAGGCAAGAAAATTGGTGAAGGGTCCTCTAGTGCACATGTGGTGCAAAAGAACCGCTTCAAGCCACAGAAAAAGAAATTCCAGCAAAAGCTTAAGTAGAAGCCTACCACTTCTTTTAAGAAGGGTAAGAAGATGAGCAAGGAAAAGATGAACTGTTTCACTTGTGGCAAGACTGGACACTTCTCTAGGGAATGTCCTGAGGCTAAGTGGAAGCCTTCTCCACAGCAGAAGCAGAAATTTGCTCACACCGTTGAGACTGAGGCAACTACATCTGGGTATGGTAATTTTATGCCTTCTATATTTTCAGTTTGTCATTCACTTGATTGGTGGGTTGACACCGGTGCAAATATTCATGTGTGTGCTAATGTTTCCTTGTTTTCCTTTTATCAGGCTGGGCGGGCTGGCTCCTTACTAATGGGGAACAGGGCGCGTGCGGCTGTTCATGGTGTTGGTATGGTCGATCTGAAGCTCACTTCGGGAAAGACCGTGCAACTCAAGAACGCGCATCATGTCCCCTCAATAAAGAAGAACTTGATTAGTGGCTCCTTATTATGTCGTGATGGCTATAAAATAGTGTTTGAATTGAATAAATGTGTTGTTTCTAAATTTGAAACTTTCATGTTAATGTTGGTTGCATGTCCCGCTTAGCTAGTTTAAATTTAACTCCTAAATTTGATGTGGTCAAAGGTTCAAAGTGCCATGTTTGTGTTGAGATAAAACAAACTCACAAGCCTCACAAGGCTCTTCAAGGCGAGAGATTTGGCACCACTTGAATTAATTCATTCTGATATTTGTGAGATGAATGGAATTTTGACCAAAGGAGGCAAGCGATACTTCCTTACTTTTATAGATGATTGCACTCGATTTTGCTATGTGTATTTGTTAAAAACAAAAGATGAAGCGTTGCATTATTTTAAAATCTATAAAGCTGAAGTAGAAAATCAACTTGAGAGGAAAATCAAATATGTGCGGTCCGATCGCGGAGGAGAATATTTCTCTAATGAGTTTTCCGAGTTTTGTGCGGTACACGGTATTATTCATGAGAGGACACCACCTTTTTTACTAGAATCTAATGGGGTTGCTGAGAGAAAGAACCACACTTTAATTGAGATGGTAAATGCCATGTTAGACAATGCGGGAGTATTTATGGAATGGTGGGGTGAAGCAATTTTGACAGCTTGTCATGTTCTAAATAAAGTATCTATTAAAAACAAAGCAATTATACCATTTGAGCAATGGGAAAAGAAGAGATCAAATCTCTCCTATCTGCGAACATGGGGTTGTTTGGCAAAAGTGAGTGTGCTAATAAACAAAAAGCGAAAGCTTGGACCTAAAACTATTGATTGTATTCTTCTAGGTTATGCGGCTCACAGCGTGGGTTATAGATTTTTAATTATAAACTCTGGACATCCTGAGATGATAGTTGGTAATATCATGGAATCTAGAGATGCAACATTCTTTGAAGATGAATTTCCCATGAAAGTTAATACACATAGCATGTCTAGTCATGATTCTATTCCTGAACCGATTATACACGCTGATAATGAAACCATTGTAGAAACCCCTGAGGAGGATAATAATATAGTCACTCGAAAGAGTAAGAGACAGAGGATTGTAAAATCCTTTGGTGATGACTTTATTATATACCTCATGGGAGACATTCCCACAACCATTTCTGAGGCATATTCCTCTCTTGACACTGACTTATGGAAGGAAGAGGTGCAAAGTGAGATGGATTCTCTTATGTCAGATGGGACTTGGGAAGTGGTTGATCGTCCTTATAGATGTAAACCTGTGGGGTGTAAATTGGTGTTTAAAAAGAAGCTGAGGTCTGATGGTAATACTGAGAAGTACAAGGCAAGGCTAGTAGCTAAGGGCTATACACAAAAGGAAGGAGAAGATTATTTTGACACTTACTCACCAGTTGCCCGACTGACGACCATTCGTGTGCTATTATCCTTGGCTGCCTCACACGGTCTTCTCATTCATCAGATGGATGTTAAGACAGCTTTCTTGAATGGAGAACTTGAGGAAGAGATCTATATGGATCAGCCTGATGGATTTATTACAAAGGGTCAAGAGGGTAAGGTGTGTAGACTGCCAAAATCCTTGTATGGTCTAAAGCAAGCTCCTAAGCAGTGGCGTGAGAAGTTTGATAAAACTTTAACATCAGCTGGTTTCGCAGTGAATGAAGCTGATAAATGTGTATACTATCGGTTTGGTGGAGGTAATGGTGTCATTCTGTGCTTGTATGTGGATAATATTTTAATCTTTGGAAATAATGTTGAAGTGATTAAAGAAGTGAAAGATTTTCTGTCTAATAATTTTGAAATGAAAGACTTGGGTGAGGCTAATGTTATTCTTAACATTAAGCTATTGAGAGATAAAGGAAATGGTGGGGTTACTCTTGTGCAGTCCCACTATGTGAAAAAGGTGCTAAACCGTTTTGGTTATAATGAGTGCACACCAGCTCTAGCTCCTTATGACCCAAGTGTTATATTGAGGAAAAATCACAGAATTTCTAGAGACCAATTGAGATATTCTCAAATAATTGGTTCTCTCATGTATTTGGCTAGTGCAACTAGGCCTGATATCTCATTTGCTGTGAGCAAGCTAAGTCGGTTTGTATCAAATCCGGGGCATATTCACTGGAATGCTCTTGAGAGAGTACTGCGTTATCTGAAAGGAACAATGAGCTATGGCATTCACTTTACCGGGTATCCAAGGATACTAGAAGGTTATTGTGATGCAAATTGGATTTTTGATGTTGATGAGTTGTATGCTACAAGTGGATACGCGTTCCTACTTGGAGGTGGTGCTGTTTCCTGGAAGTCTTGCAAGCAGACTATCTTAACGAAGTCTATAATAGAAGCAGAACTGACAGCATTGGATACCGCTGGCACCAAGGCTGAGTGGCTCCGAGAACTTATGGATTTACCAGTTGTGGAAAAGCCCATACTGGCTATGTCTATGAACTGTGACAACCATGCTATGATAACAAAGGTGAACAGTTCTAGGGATAACTTGAAGTCTACAAGGCATGTGAAAAGATGTTTGAAGACTGTCAGAAAATTGAGAAACTCCGGAGTAATTTCATTGGACTATGTCTATACATCTAAAAATCTGGCAAATCAGTTTACTAAGGGTCTGTCACGCAATGTGATAGAAGGCGCATCGAGGGAGTTGGGCTTGAAACCCATCTAAAGTCATTCCATAGTGGAAACCTGTCCTATGTGATCGGAGATCCCGTGAATTAGGATGGTGAAATAAGCTATTGGGTGACTGAGGGAGAGACTCCTTAGAATTAAGTCTAACTCGTTTGAGATGCACCGTTTCTCCAATAATGTAAGGCAGGATGATTAAGTTCTTAATGTGATTCGAGTGGTTTTATTAAGTAGGGATGTTGTCCTACAGGACATCCTATAAGGAACACACCTATATGAGTTCGGTTGCTAGTCACAACCTATAAGATGTGGGTAATCTCTAGATACTCATGAAAAGCTAAGAAGTGCGACTTATATGCTTCAAATAGAGGGGATGTTTTTTGCAGGCTAGTACCAGTTAAGAGCTTTAGTGAAACTCATCTCACACAAAACTGTCAATTCAAGGCTTTGTCCATTGTTCAGTTATGGCTGAGTGTAGCTATTGCTCTAGATGGATGTTTAACTTAACAGTCTCCATTGAAACTCTGGTATATCAAAATAACTATGGTTTTGAGATTATTTTCTATTAATCATAGAGTTTGGTGGGGATTGTTGATATATTATGGGCTAAATCCATATAATATATTTAATGATTAATAAACTCTATGATTTATATTAAATAATATTCATTGCCTTAATACCATACGTTGGGCCACATGCTCGCACGCACGGCAGGCGGACGGGCCAGGCTGTGGTGGAGGCAAGGAAGGCAAACGTGCATGCAATGAGTTAAAGAAGGCAGGCATGCAGGCAACAAACGATCGTCAATTAGTTTGCCAATTAGAATTATTGAGTGCTTGAGTTACCAAAGAAACTTCCTTTCCCTTTAACTAGTTGGCAAATGAATACGAGAGCTTTATTTTCACTAGAGTTGAATCGTTCCAAATCTACACGATAGTGAATCGTTTCTGTTGCCTGCCTCCTGGTCTTCGTGAGCTTTCCTGCCTTCCCATCCGTGCGGCAGCAGAGGATATATGTGTATATATATTCCAAAGCCATTGTATCCAAAGACTGTTCTATGAAGACAACGAGAAGTTCTCGCTGTACCCATGGCTTCCCCGTTCCAGAGCTTGCGCGCACAGGTTCTGGAAGAGTAGAGCCTCCGGAACGTCTCCGTCCATCGAGTTCATCTGCTCGGGTGAAGGGCGGCCATCACGTTTTTGGGGAGTGTCCGTAGCGGCACGACTACTCGCTAAGTCCTCTTCCGGCTGCTGTTCGTCTTCCTCGTGGTGATCGGCAATGCATTCTCTTTGCACGGCATCGAGCAGGACGACTACATCAGCAGGCACCATGTTTCCTTCGGGTGCAACCGGCTTTGCCGCTGGGTATGATGTGTTCGTTCATCTTCTTAAGTTTTTGTTCATGACTTGCCTGTTTAGCGTTACCGGTATGATGATCATATCTTGTTTAGACGAATATTTTGATGATATCATGCTGGTTAATGCTATTATCATGGTGTTACTGTTTTATCTAGTCAAGCACTTATATGATGTCATGATCATTTTGATTACGTCTTTTTTGGATTAAATTAAAACTGAAAATGCCTAAAATTCTAACACAAGAAGATCCACAATGAAATCCTTGAACAACGCACCTGGGCGGGACCGTGATGAGGGTGTGCGGAGCAGAGATGGGAGGGGGAGAAGAGCCTTGCAAACTAGTGGGGGCTTGCCAGAGCAGGGTGGTTTGCCGGGGTGGTGGTGTCAAAGGAGCTCGGAGTCGCCCCTGTGGGGACAGGGGACATGCTTTAGCTCCTTGCGCCTCCATCGGTCAAGAATGAAGATCTCAATCCTATGCGTTGCTTTCTCATTGGCTTACGTATATATTTAAACTTTTTTATATAAATATATTTAAACTTTACTGACAGTAACTCTCAGTTCGCATTTTAAATTAAATGGGGCACCTGTGGTGACTTCGTGAACTTCAAGATTGCTGGCCCAGTCCTTCGAAGGTGTTCATAGGGGTAGGGTTTGCTTACGTGTATTCATAGAGGTGAGTGTGCGTACATGCTGTGGACGTCTATGTTGTACTGTGTAATCTAAAAAAATTATAGTTATTTATTATATGTAGTCACTACTCCTATATATGGTTATATGAGATATTTTTAGAAGTCGGCACACTGGTCATTTAAACCGGCCCATAGCAATCCTTGGTTTCGGGTCGAGAACAGATTCGGAGTTAGATCAGGATTGCTTTAAAATTGCTAAGCCTAAGACAGGTCGGACCAAAAAATTGTGGCGGGTGCATATACGGCACCGGTCCACGCCGCCACTCTTGGGGGTCGTGAGTGGTGATGCGCTCGGAGTGTTACGGTTTTCGATCAACCATGGCACCCATGGAGCTGGGGCACCGGCACCGGCGACGGCAGCGCAAGGACCGGAAGGTGGCGATGGTGGCAAGCAGCATCCATGACGTCCCGGACGACTCGCTCAGGCTGATCCTCCTCCGCCTCGACTCCCCGCTCTGGCTCATCCGCGCGGCGTGCATCTGCAAGCGCTGGTGCCGCGTGGTCACGGATGGCGGCACCGACGAAGGCCGGGCGTTCCTCCGCCTCGCCAGATCGCTCCACCCTCCAACCGTCGTCGGCCAGTACCACAACCACACAAGTGTCGATCCCTGGTTCCTGCCCTTCCCATTGTACGTAGACCGCGGCCGCTTCTGCGTCGACAAGGGCTCGAGCGTCGCCGACTGCCGAGGTGGCCTCGTCCTTCTCCGCGCGAGGTTCGGGCCGTGTGCACGCTCCGTGCCAAACCTCGACGTCTACGACCCATTAACACGCACACGATGGTCGATCTCCCGTCCGTGTCCGCCCAACAAGGAGGACTATCGCTACTGTGTTAGAGACGTCTTTCTGCTTGACGGCGACGACGGCAACATCTCCATATCGAATTTCAGGGTGTTGTGCTCGCTCGACGCCGCCACCATCGACCCTCAGGCCTGTATATTCTCCACAGCTAACGGCGGAGAGTGGGACTGGCTGTGGGTGTTGCCGGAGGAGACCTTGCCGGAGGAGACGTATCATCAGACCAGGAGTATTTTTAACTACACGCTGCCATGGCCTCAGTTCTTGCGGGCATGCCGATATTGACCTTGGCTACGTGGTTTTGCCGAACGAGTGTGCATTTACTTATCTATCACATTATTTAATGAGATTTGTTGTTGGGCTTGCAAGGAACCACCGGTTCTTACTTTATATCCTTCTCATGTTCTAATTTTTCCCAGGACAGTAAAATTTCTATTATTTAACCTAATATTTAGATGTTTCTATGTTTGCACGAGACAGACATTTCAAATTTCAATAATCTGTACTGTTTCGATATTTTCATTGTATACAAGCGAGCTTTGTTTTGTTTTGTCTCATTTTTTATACCTTATACCTAAAAGCTAAAAGATAAATGCGCAGGATTTGGAGTGGACGCCCGCACACCCTGCAACCCCGCACGCGCACACTGACCCTGCAGCCCCGCTCATCTTCTACCTTCGGCCTGCTCCCTCTCTACCTTCTCAATGGCGGCTGGTGACTGGCGGCGGCGGCAGCAGACAGCGTGCTCCCCTCCATCCCCCATGCCTCCGCCGCCTCCCGCGCGCCCCACGGCCTCCACAGCGCCCGCACCCGCACCGGCCATGGCGGATCCGGCGGTGGCAGAATCGCCGGATCCGACACCGGTGGCCGCGGATCCGCCACAGGTACGCCTCCTCCTCCACCACCATCATCTCCTCCTCTTCCTCTCTCCTCGCCGGTTAGGGTTTGGTTTAGGGTTCCGGCGAGGTCTCCTCCTTCTCCCTCTTTCTCGTCCCGGCTATAGAATGAGCCCGGCCAGCCTGGCGGCGGCCGTCGACACGGCGGTGGAGATGCCGCCGAGCGGGCGGGGCTGGATAGCCGGCTGGGTATGGGTAGGTGGCGGGGGCGCCATGGCCGGCGGCGAGGTCGCCGAGGCGCTGGAGGGGTGGTGGTGGTGGTGGTGGTGGGGGGATGAAGGTGGTGCCGCGCGCCGCGGCAGGGCGGTGGCCGGCGGCGGGGGCGAGGTCGCCGGAGTGGGTGAAGAAGGCTTTTTTTCGTAACTGAAGAAGACTTTCACTCAGCTCTGAAGAAAGTGTGTATGCTGGATGCTCAAATCCTGCGTGTGCACCCATTAGTAAAGTCCTAGTATGGAAGCATTATTACATTCAACTTAGAAACCTTTATCAACCGGTTTAACATGGTGACGGTAGAAGCAGACATTGATGCTTAGCTTTATCGCCACCTGTTTGGAACCGGTTTTGAAAACCAGTTAGATTTTTTATAAAGAGAAATTTTATAATGGTTGAAGAGGCATCAGGAAGCGTTTCATGTGTCTATGATTTGTGGGCCCAATGTGAGGAAATGTATTGAGAGGCATCAATGCGAAGGCATCAGGAGGCGTTAGATATGTCTATGGCAGGCAGGCCACATACGCGGTAACGTCTCCCAACACCTCCAAAATTGAGGAGATTTATGATTCTAAATAAAGAAGGGTAATTCCTTTTTTGTAGTTTTTATTTAGTCAAGGGTAAAACGGTACAGATCATCTCATCTTGCATCTCACGAAGTCGCAAACGACGAGAAACGAATCGATACACGTCTATGTGCGGACAAAATCAATCTGCATCCGTCTGCAGCTAGCGATTTGTACGAACTACACTAGCTGGATGCGGATAAAATCATCACGGTTTCATTATGAGTTTCAGCACTCGCTGGATGATGCAGTTCTCTTTTTCTGATCTAAAAAACAGATACGGGCATCTCTAGTGTACTGTATCTCGCTGAATGCTGCAGTACTTTGCAGCGGAGGAAGTGCGCGCGGCGCTGGCCGACGGCGGGTGACGGCCGAATCGACCTAGGCAACCGCGGGCGGCGGAGTAGGCGCGCGGTGCAGGAGGGGTCACGAAAATACCATAATGCCCTTAAACAAAATAAATCAAGCAAAATACCTATTTTGTAGAGACATCGGAAGGCGTCTAAAAGCATCTAGATGCTTTTCCAACCATTGTAAAAAATCCGGGCCAGGGAGCCACTGCACACGCCCTAGCCAGGGAGACGTAAATGTATTATTGCTATTCGTGTGAAAGGAAGGATTAGAGAAAGCTCATTACGAACCAACTGTAAAAAATGATTGGAACTAAAAATGTCCTTACAACTATTTTTACAGTGTTTTTTTTTTTTTTTTTTTTTTTTTTTTTTTTGCGACCATCGGGATTCATTCATTCAATAATCGAGGGGTTACAATCTCGGGATAACAGGTTCAGGACACATACTGGGGCACATGACCACCACCCAGATCGTGTCTCAGCTGAGACCTGTTTAGCTATAGTGTGTGCTACCTCATTACAAGATCGAGTAATAAAAGTAAATTTGAAATCTATAAAATCCCTACTCAGATCCTTAATCTCTGCCATGATTGCACCAATGCTGCATCGATGATTCGTGTCGTTCTGCCGTAGCCGAAGCAATTCCTGAGAATCAGTCTCCAACCAAACTCTGTCGGCATTGATGTGTCGTGCCATGAGCAATCCATCTCGGCACGCCAGTGCCTCAGCCGTCAGGGCATCAAGACAGTGGTTATACCACATCGCACCAGCCCGAACAAAACCACCATATTCATCCCTCAGCACAGCACCTGTCGCCCCTTTCCATTGGCGCTCATAGAAGGCTCCATCAGTGTTGCACTTTAGCCATCCTGCGTCTGGTTTAGCCCAGCACGGTGCTGCTTCTTTTCTCACTGCATCTTGCTGAAGACCAATCTGCAGTAGATCGAAAGCAAGGTCGGCTGTCCATTGGACAGCAAACTTCACCGGTACAGGTTGCTCCCCATGTCTACACTTGTTCCTTTGAGTCCATAGTGAGTACATCCCGATGAGTATTACAGCTTGGTCTTGACCAGAAACAATCGTGCCTTTGATCAGATCATAAGCCCACGATTCAGGGTGCAGAGTTGGTATTTTCACACCCGTGGTTTCCTTGGTATGTGTCCAGAACGACCTGGCGACTAGGCACTCAAGCAGCACATGCCGTGTGGATTCAGATACTGCACCACACCTTTCGCAGTTCCCGATCGGCTCGACATGTTTTCTGTGCAGGACTTGTCGGGTTGGGAGAAATTCATTTAGCACCCTCCACCAGAAGACTCTGACTTTAGGGGGAACTTTTAGCTTCCACAACTCTTTCCAACATGTGTTACCCGAGCCACCCTCATCACGCTGATCACCAGCACTTATGCGTGTCTCATCAAGTAGCCGATATGCAGACTTCACTGAATACACACCATACTTCTCCGCTTCCCAGGACCAAACATCCTCTGAATGACCCCTGACCGGAGTGCGCAGGATGGCTTCAGCGTCCACTGGGAAGAAGATCTCTCTGATGAGTTCTTCATTCCACTGTCGGTTATCCCACAATAGCTCAGACACCCTCGATACTGGCTGTCCTTCTGAAGGTGTAAGTGGTCGGCCTCTGAAGTATTTGTTGTTTCTCCATTACCTATTCTCTTGATCATCCCTTGAGATAACACATCACGGCCAGCAAGAATCGCACGCCATGTATGGCTAGCATGCTTCTTCCGCGTACTTGACAGGAATCCCCCATCATGAAAATATCTTCCTTTCAGAACCCTCGCACATAAGCTATCTGGATTCACCATCAGTCGCCAGCCTTGCTTCCCGAGCATTGCAAGATTAAAATTCCTCATGTCTCTGAATCCCATTCCTCCTAATGCCTTTGGATAAGTGAGCCAGTCCCAGCTTTGCCAATGAATGTGTTTACTGTCAGCCGACACCCCCCCCCCCAAACTAGTAATTGGCAATAGGTGATCTCATTTTCTTACTAGTTGTCTTCGATAACAAGAAACAACTCATGGAGTAGGTAGGAACTGCCTGGGCCACTGATTTGAGCAGCACATCCCTTCCAGCTTGACTTGCTTCCCTTCCACTCCAGGTTCCAATCAACTTTCTGATTCTTGTCGGTATGAACTCAAAGGCCTCCGAAGTAGAGCGACCCAAAGCCGTCGGGAGCCCAAGATACTTCTCAGCCAATGCTTCTGTTTCAATATTCAGAGCTAGACGAACTTCAGCTTTAGCTTCAACAGAGCAATTCTTACTGAAGAAAACTGCTGATTTGTCTCTGTTAACCATCTAGCCCGAGCCTCGGCCATAGATATCGAGTATCTCTTGCAATCTTGAGGCCCCTCTCTGCGATGCTTTAGAAAAAACTATACAGTCATCCGCAAAGAGCAAATGTGAAATCCAGGGGGCATGGATGCCCACGCGCACACCTCTGGATAGGTACATCGGACCTCTCGATTTAAGCAAGTTTGACAAGCCCTCGGCACATAGCAAAAATAGATAGGGGGATATAGGGTCCCCCTGTCGAATCCCCCTGGTTGGTCTGAACTATTCCGTGAGCACTCCATTTACTCGTACTAAAAAGGAAACAGAAGTGACACACCTCATGACCAGAGCTACGAAGGTCTCATGGAAACCTAGTCTCAGCATAACTTTCTGTAAATACTCCCACTCAACACGATCATATGCTTTGGCCATATCAAGTTTGATTGCACAAGCTCCCATCTTCCCTTTCTTCCTTTTCAGATAGTGCGTGCATTCATAAGCTATCAACACATTATCAGTGATCAGTCTCCCAGGCATAAACGCACTTTGTTCTTCAGACATAATTTCATCTAAGAAACATCTCAGTCTATTTGCAAGGACTTTTGAGCAAAGTTTATAGATGACATTGCACAGAGAAATTGGTCTAAAATTCCTCATATCTTGAGGATTCTTAGTCTTTGGAATAAGGACCAGGGTGGTTGTGTTTACCTCACTTGGCATTGCTCCTCCCTTGAGAAAATCCAATACTCCATTTGTAATGCTAGGACCCAGCAGAGACCAGTGATGCTGAAAGAAACCGGCCGTAAAACCATCAGGCCCCGGCGCTTTATTTGGGCCCATCATAAATAATGCCTTTCGGACTTCATCAGCAGCAAATGGTTTCATCAGCTCTTTATTCATCTGAGGTGTAACCTTTTTGGGATGTACTGCAGCACCGGGTCAGGATCCAGAAGCTCTTGGGCCGTGAATAGCTCGGAGTAGAACTGTCTCGCCAGTAGTGTATTTCACTTATAAACAAATCCATTCTCAATAATCTATTGTATTTCGATATAAATAATTTCAAGTCCAAAGTGTTTTCCTTTTCTGCTTGAGTTGTTATGTGAACTTGTTTATGTACTACTTGTCTTCAAATATAGCGCATTGTAGCTGTTTTGAGAGAATCCAATATGTAGCAAAAAGGTAACAACGCTAGCGGCATTCTTGTAATTAAACTCTTCTTCCTTCTAATACAAAGATACACACACTTGTGCGTATTCAAGAAAAAAAGATCTGTCTATATAATGCCTAGTTGATTTTTCCATTTGAATCAACCGGTTGATTGCTTGGTCAAATTCAACCGATTCCTGAGGGAAAAAATTGTTCAGCCACCTGGTTGAAAATTCCTTTTCGATCAACCGGTTAATTGCTTTGTCACATGAATAACATAGCAATCAAAATTCGTGTGAAACATGCAGCCTTGTCGCACGAATCCTGCCAAAACATCGCCGGAAGCAGGCTGGAACATCACTGGAACTAGGCTAGAACATCGCCGCAAAGCACGCAAGAACATTGGCGGAAGGACGCCGGAACATCGCCGGAAGCACGCCCAAATATCGCCCGAAGCAGGTCAGAACATAGCCGGAAGCCAGGCCAGAACATCGCCGGAAGTAGGACAGAACATCGCCGGAAGTAGGACAGAACATCGCCGGAAGCACTTCCCATCTCTTCCCCTTCCGTCACCACTCGCGTGCAAACAGAGTCAAACTCGGGAGAAGCAGCGGCGGCGGTGGTCAGGCCTGGGCCTGGGGGCTGCCCTCCTCGGCTCCTCATCGCCCTCCTCGGCATCCGTCGCCGGCCCCACACCCCGCCCGCCGGGGCTGCGCGCCAGCCAAGGCTGGCCCTGTTGCCTCGCCGGCCCTGGCTGGCTGCCCGCGCCTCGCCTGCTCGATGCCATGCCCCCTGTTGGCTGTCCGCGAAAGATTGCAGGGCTCAAAAATGGTTGATGGAAGGGGACCAAGTCAACCGGTTGAAGTATAGCAATACTCAAAAAAAAGGGAGAGTGCAATAGACGCTTGTATCCTTAACTTTCTAATCTATTGATTGAAATCTGATTCTATAAAGGGTGGACTCTAAGTTTCCTCACACAATATATAACTTGAATCATGTAGTTTTGTTTAGTATAAATATTATCTTTTTGTTCCCTGGATCCCTTATATTTTTGAATAACTTTTTACTACCAGAATATACGCTATATTATAGGGCCGAGGAAGTAGACTGCTAGTCTATCTCTCATGGTGCATGGTATATATGAACTTTTGTGATATGCTAACCAGTTTCGCACATAAAACCAAAGATTGTCACGGCTGCATGTATGGTATGGCCCAGGTCAGAGCAGCGCACTTCCCCTCAAAAAAAAAAAAAAAAAAAAAAAAAAGGAACGCATCGCAACCGCATGAGATCCCACACAGACAGGTGGGACAAAAATCCTCATCGCGGCTGCATATATGGCCCAGTTCATGTCATCGCGGCGACGTTAGGGTTTCCACCATCCTCCAGTGCGCCTGCGCGCATGGAGCTGGATCGGCGGCAGCGGCGCAAGGGCCGGAAGGAGGCGGCGGGGGCGGAGTACGCAAGGAGCATCGATGACGTCCCGGACGACCAGCTCTGGCGGATCCTCCTCCGCCTCGACTCACCGATCTGGCTCATCCGTGCGGCGTGCGCCTGCAAGCGCCTTCCTTCGCCTTGCAAGCGCCTTCCTTCGCCTTGCCGCGTCATCGCCGACGCCGACGAAGGCCGCGCCTTCCTTCGCCTTGCCAGCTCGCTCCACCCAGCCACCGTTATCGGCCAGTACCACAACTACTTCACACAAGTTACTGTCGATACCGACAATCGGTTCGTGCCCTCCTCGTCGCCGGCAGCTGCTTCCATCGACGACGGCTGTTGCTTGGCCCTCGGCCACTTACGTTTCAACAACACGAGTTGGCACGTCACCGACTGCTACGGTGGTCTCGTCCTTCTCCGCAGGTTATTCCGGAAGTCCTCTCCGGTGACAAGCCTCATCTTGTACGACCCATTGACACACCAGCACCAGAAGATCTACAGTCCGTTTCCGCCGCACAGGCAGCTTGATGGCGCTGACATTACAGACGCCTTTCTGCTTGACGGCGACGACGGCAACATCTCTATATTAAATTTCAGGGTGTTCTGCTGTTGCGTCAAGGGTGTCCACGCAAATCCTGATGCCTGTGTATTCTCAACAGCTAAAGGTGGGGACTGGCAGTTCCTGAAGCAGGACCGATTTACCTATTGCCGTTGGGCCGTGGCTGGCCACGTCGACAGGTCCTTGTACATGGGCATGTTCTCGGGTTTCGTTGCAGCCCTAGACAATACTAGCTTGGTTTTCTCCAAGGTCGCACTGCCCGTCCGCCAGAACATGCTAAAAAATCACCAATGGCGGTCAACATTCACCGTCGTCCATAGTGCCGGCCATGGTCTTGCTTCGCCGCTGAGGACTAGCATCGTCCATGTGCGCGGTGAAGAACTAGAGTTGTTCCGACAGGTCAATGGCAGCGGTGAGTGGATGCTGAAGCACGTCATCCCCAACTTGTTGGAGACGACCGCGACACGTGATCTCTTAGTCTCCCTGGAGAAGAAGTATATGGCATGGATGTGGATCACCACGAAGAAGAACGGTATGGCGTGGAGCACCATGGCAAGCGGTAGTAACGCCGATGGCACTGCAATGGCTATCTTGTCAGCACGTCGTTCAGATTATTCAGATAGCAACGCTTGCAGTCGCTGGTTCTTCTCTATCGATGTAAATACAATGGAGCTGCAGGTGTTGGAGGGGAGGTACCATGTTGCCGTAAGACGATGTCGATCTCCACCTACACGCTGCCATGGCCTCAGTTCTTGCGGTCCTGCCATTAGCTATGCATGGCAATTGAACGAGCATCGGTTTATATCACTTACCATCACACTATTCATATATCGTTTATTTATTATTTAGATGTTTGCAGGAGTCAGACATTTCCAGTATGTCTCAGTGATCATTTATAGTATTTGATTAATTTCATTGCATGAGCGAGCTTTTGTTTTGGTCTCAGTTACAAATTCAAATGCCCGGTCCAAAGTGTTGTTTATTGTTTTCATTTGTTGACGTCGACCTTTTTATGCAAAGAGAACACTACATGATTATCGGATCGGACCACGTTAAAGTGTAGGTGTATCTCTCGTGGTACACATGAACTTTTTTGTGTTTCTAACCTATTTCATATCGATTTCATGTTTGGTGAGCCTGCACAAATCTAGTACTTATAGGAAATGCAAGGTGGTCGGATGATTTGTTTCGTTACATATAACTAACATGGCATTAAGGTGTTTTTTTTTACGCAAAATACCGCGGGAGTTCCCCACGGTTTAAAAGGCTTTTATAAAACAAAAATGGGAGTACAAGAGGGGACTTACAAAAGGTAAAAGCGAGGAGGGGGAGAAGAGTTGTACAAGAGCAAGCATCTAGCCAGAGCAAAACAGCAGCCCTATCAGCTTCCTTAATAAAAAAAATTGTAGAGTAGCTTCCTCTTTGTATTTGTAAAGCCATCTGCTCAAACTAGCTACCTTGGACTTTTTTTTTAGACCAAAGGCACAGAGTGCCCAGCTTATATTGAAAGCTGCAAAAACAAAACGAGTTCTATTGGGGATGCCAGCTAAAATAAGGTCCACATCGCGTCATACCCACACACAAAAACAACACTACCCGCCCCAGCTTTGTAACAGAAGACCTCTGACTGAAACAAAAAGAAACCAAAAAGAGCCTGAACATCTCCAGCTCCCGACACTCAAAGAGCCACAATCGCACAACTGGGCCTATTACATCTGAGCATAAGCTTTGCAACAGAACAACCTGGGCTCAACCGCGAATCACCATCTTCTTATCTCCGCTTCCAGTTTCCCCAGCAGCGTTTCCTTCCTGACGAGCTCTTTCTTCTCCATCAACATCCAGTGCTTCAGATCCCCCATAACTCTGTAGGCCACCTGTTTAGGAGATTTGATGATCATATTAGAGAAAACAAGGACATTTCTAGTCTTCCACAACCCCACCCAACAACCCCCATTAGCCACCACATAACCATTCTATCAGCGAGGCTATTATGCCTTCTTAGTCTAGATTGAAACTTTGAAATTGTGGTGGGAATGTTATCCCATCCCAGGCTATCTCTCACCCAACACCCAGGCTATATATAGCAATAGGGCACTAAAAAAGAAGATGATCAATAGATTCTACTTCTACGCCGCCAGCCCCCCCCAAAAAAAAAAAAAAAAAAAAAAATTGCAATTAGTTGCCTCATCCCAATTTATTCTCCTTAGGTGTTGGACAGTATGAAGTCTATTATGCCATGCCATCCATAAGAAATTTTGCACTTATAAAGGTAGCTTTGTCGACCACATTTCAACCATCAGTATATCCACCACCCCTAGGTGAGTGAAAAACTTGTACACGCTCTTAGTTCAAAATTTTCCAGATTTCTCTAGCTTCCACACCACACTGTCAGCCCCCTCATTTAAGCTCACCCCCTCCAGCATACTCATCATACTAGACAATTCTCTTGTTTCCTCCTCTCCAAATGTCCTTCTAAAACTCATCCTCCAGCCCTTGTGCATAGCAGCTTGAATAGAGATCTCTTGTTCATGGCATATCCTGAAAATTTTAGGGAAAGCAGTTTTGAGGGGCACTTCCCCCAACCACACATCTTCCCATAATCGGGTCTGTGCCCCGCAGTTCACTACATGTGCGTTCCCCCTCTCATACCAGTTTTTGATATCATGCAAGCCCTGCCAGAACTGTGATGCTCCCTTACTTGTGCTCTGGCTGAAACCTCTGCCCCTCAAGTATTTTTTTTCCTTAGAATCTACATGCACATGCTCTCATCTCCATTTTCCAATTTGAAAATCCACTTGCAAAGTAGAGCAGTGTTCATAGCCCTGGTGTCAATAAAGCCTAAGCCCCCAAGTTCTCTTGGTTTGTCTAGGGCCTCCCATCTAAGCTAGCTTGGACTCCATCAAAGACAAACCTGTTCCTTACTTTCTACAATTCCCATGCAGCTAGCAGAAAGATTTCCATCAAAAAAGGCCTACCAGACACCTGTTTACTACGCTCAATTCTTCTATTCAGATCACATCTTCGTTCACCTATGTGTGATGCCTACTTTGTCCTAGAATTTCACCATTTCTTTGCAACGGAATAATCAAAAAATAAATGATCAATTGTTTCCTCCATACCATCATTACAGAGCACACATAAGCTGTTTGGCTGCACATTCAAATTTCTTCTAGTTGGCATTAAGCTGTTGTTTAGTGCTTTGTTACAATTTGGCCTACACTAGTAAATATGCCAACATAGCAACTTGCAGAATAAAAAAATATATCAAATACATACGTTTACAAAAAAAACATGGATGAGGAATGCTATCTATTTTTTTTTTAGTTTACATGAAGTTTAGGACCTCTAATCTATTTTGTATAATGATGAACGCGACATCCATAATTTTTGAGTTAATGACGGCATAAATATGACAATGTATTATTAACTCTATATCATATTAACATCAAAATAATATGATATAGTTAAGGATAAAACTTTGTCTCCTTAATATTGTATATACTAGAAATAAACATGCTATAGGTTGCAATGGAACCTAATATGTACAGAAATCACTGTCCATATATATCATCACCAGACGTGAGTTGTTCTAACTTTAATGAGTACGGATCATGAGTCTGAGTGCGACCCAATATATATTAGAATCAAACTCTATATATTAATTATCAATTAACTTGGGTTGTTCTAACTCGTATGAGTGTGGTCATCAATCCAAGTCAAGTAAATAAAGTAGGGTGAAAGAAGAAACACTGTGAAGAAAATAGGATTGACTTTTGACTCTTTAATTTTAGACAGGTATAGAGTAGTATATAGATCTAGGTTATTATATAAATAAACTCTAAATGATTACAAGCAATACCCGTTCTATCTAATCAGTCATATTTTCTAGTTTCTCTTGATTTTCTAGTTTCTACTAGCAAATATGCCTGTGCGTTGCAACGGGAGACAAAAAAAATTACTAAAATTCATTCAAAATGGTAACATGAATGATAACTTATGTTTTATGCTTTCATAATTTGATTTATGATGACTATCACATTCATAAATAACAATGTCCTATTAAACCATTATCATATTAAAATACACCTTGGTATATTTCCCCTAAGTTGCAAAAAGTATAGTTATTTAGATATAAATAAATATATTATCACTTTGTTGGTTTGGGCGATTTGGAAATCTAGAAATGATTTCATTTTCAGACAAATAACCCTTCACTGCAGGGGGCCAAAGAAAATTTCAGCCTTGAATGGAAAATGCTATTGCTATTGCCTTGAATGGATAGCAAGTCTTTTTTAGCCTGGTTAGCTGCAGTAATTGTGCTGCTGTTCTTTATTTCGTTTTTTGTTTCCTGAAGGTTGAGAGCTGATGCCTCCCTTTCTTTTATTTTACCTTTTGTTCTTGTTTCTGCAACTTTACATTCTTGTTTCCATTAATAAATGTTGTAGGGGTGCAAACCCCTCCAGTCTTCCTAAAAAAAAAAAAAAAAAAAAAAAAAACCGCAGCCAAAAAAGACAATGCGAAGACAAAACCAGCAGCTCCGCTAAATTCAGAAGCCACCCTCAGAGCTACCAATCAACTGGTGATAATCTTCTGGATGTCCAGTGTTGAGCCTCTACACATTTTAAGGTGGTGAGTGGCTCCTTCTTCCCAGCGGTGTTTGAAAAGTCAAGTAACAAATCTCTGTAAAGATCAACACAGGCTTAAATAAAGAAATATAATAACCCAAGGCAAGAATATAACTACCATCTAACAGAAGTACAGGACTTGAGTTGAGCGAAGAGAACACAACATTTGTTGCTATTTGGTTCTAGAAATTAAATGACAATTGAAGTAGACAGTGCAATATCCAACAAGAACCTTCCAACTAACATATTAGAGAGCACCTTGCAAAATTCTTGTATCTGTTCTCTCATAATCAGTAATCCACAAATTGCTTGCATTTTTTTAAAGAAAGCAATATCGCTTTCATGTTGTATATGCCTTGAAAGTTCCCAGTAGCCAGGCCAATATCACTGCCATGTGAGTTTGTCCACCAGGTGAGCATTCTCTCAACAATCTTTTTGCTTCTGATCCTGGTTGCCAGATGAATGGTAGTTGTAATCACTCGCATCGTCAGCATCCACATCCTCATTTTCAAATATGTAGCCATGGCAAAAGAAACTACAAATATGGTAGTGATTAGAATAAGATGGCAATCTTAAATTGTAATTTTTGAACTCCCAGTGCACCGATAAGCAAACTGAAGAAATATGACCATCTAACCACATTCAGAAACATGTACCCTGAATAGAAATGTCAAAACAATGGATGCATGGCAACCGGTGCCACAAACCTAACTCTTAAGAAAACATCAAGACCATATCTCCAAGCCAAGTATTCATAAAAAATAACGATATATTTTTAAAGTGTATACTGGCTTTGAAATTCCTAGCCATGATGGAATCATGGGCTGTCAATCGCGGCATCAACTTGGTCCAAGAACTCAAGTCATGCGCAGAAAAAATAAGGTGAGTTCTAAGATTGATCCAGGAACTGATTTTGCAGTTGCAAATCCATGTAAGTACAACATTCTTGTACATATATGTTTTCCCTACTGACCTGGGTATGTAAACTCACTATCCTCTTAAATGGAACATCCAGAGCAGTAGCTTTCTTTCTCTGGTGTGCTTTTAAGTACAAATACTAATTCATCAACTATAATTCAAATACGCAAGCATGATCTATGTCCAAAAATTAGAGAAAGAAAGCTACACCAAGAAAAACTTCTTCTAGACAAGCTACTGTGCAACCATGATAAATCTAATTAAGATCAATCTAATAATGATAACTTAGAATGTTGAAAATCCCGTAGCCATGCACAGGCAAATTGTTTGCATATGTGATGAGGTAACAAGGTGGAATGTTTTAAAGAGCAGGTGCAGCATTCGTGCCTAACATATTCGAGGCATTCTTGATGTCTCTCACTCTCTTAGGAAAGCATACCAGCACGTGCACGTTGGCAACGCTACCGGATCCAGGCTGTTTGCCGATGGCTGACAGCCGTCGACGAAGTCACGATTGCCATCGGCAAAGGCTTTGCCAATGGCAATCCTACGTGGCCGTCGGCAAACAGCCATCGGCAAACATTTCTTCGGCAAAGCGAAGTTTGCCGACGGCCACGTGTCAGGCCATCGGCAAAGCCATCGGCAAAGGCGCCATGTCAGCCGACGCGCCGTCAGCCTGACGGCGGCTTTGCCGACGGCTGACGTGGCACGGCCATCGGCAAAGCTTTTTTTTATTTTTTTTTGAAATTTCTTTGCCGATGGCCCCGGCCATCGGCAAACTTTTTTTGCCGACGGCCGGCCATCGGCAAAGTTATGGTCACTTTGCCGACGGCCTGCCAGCCGTCGGCAAACCTAGGAAAATTTTTTTCTTTTTTTTTCTGTTTTCTTGCATTTCCACGACATTTCACATACATCACATATATAGCATATTATCCACATATATAGCAACAAAATACCATTTTCATCCACACATCACATATATAGCATGTAACCCACATATCCTCCAAGTCATCCATACACAAGCGACAAATGTCGATCGTCATCCATACATAGTCATCCATACAAGTCATCCATACAAGGTCCAAAAGCGACAAGTGTAGTACCTAGCTCGAGGCGCCGTCCCCAGGGGTCCCAGAGCCCCCACCACCTTGCTCCCACGGAGACCAACTCGGAGCCGTGCCCCCACCTTGCTCCCGCTGCGACCAACCCGACTGCGGGGCCGAACCGTACTGCCAGTACTGCCCCAGCTACTGCGGAGAGACGCCTGGAGGCCTGTAGTGCCCCTGCTGCGGCCAGGAGGAGTACCCCTGCGACTGTGGAGGAGGCCAGACGTACGGCTGCGTGGGGAAGCTCTGGTAAGGTGCCTAGCCGTGCGGTGGAGAAGGACCCAGTGGAGGGCTACCACTTAGAGTCGGGTTCGAACCCGCCGACGATGCCTGCACAAAGACCAAGTGATGTAATTAGTACCTGCAGGCTGGCCGCACAAGCTAAAGCGACAGGCATTGTACTCACTTGACCAGGTACAGGAACAGGCAGTGGAACTACCGGTGGTGGAGCGAAGATCGAGGCAGGAGGCTCCTGCATTCCCGGGATCTGGGCCCGGAAGTGTAGGGACAGGTCCGCCAACTGTTTCTGGTAGTGCTGAGTAAGTGCCACCAGCTGCTCCTGATGGGCCGCATCCCGCTGCGCCTGGATAGCCGCCTGGGCCGCCTGGTTGGCCTGCAGCTCTTGGACCGTGGCCTGCAATATTACACCAGCATGGTTGATGGTATTTAAAGGCAAGGTACATCATGCGTGAAACGAGTGAACGACGAATGAAACTCCACTTACCTGAAGTGCCATCATCATCTGCGCGCTGCTCGCCTGCCGAGGCGCTATGGGGATCTGCGATCCGCCCCCCTTTGCCGGTCTTCTTTGCGGATCTGGCTCAGTGTCTGAACAGAGGACGGGTCGATGACGCTGTTGGCCATAAAGTACCGGCCGTGCTGCTTCCCTCCTCCAATCCTCATCACGAGGTCAGTGTCCAGGGGCTCGGTGGCGGGGTCGTAGTCATCGCCATGGCGCTCTCGAGCTGCAGCGGCGTACTTGGTGAGCTTGTCGTAGACGACCGGGCTGGTGTACTTCTCTGGCCCGAGCGACGAGCTGTACACGGTGGTGGGCGCTTTCGCTTTGCCGATGTGAGCAAGCGCGTACCCCGTGAACTCGTTGATTTGTTCCCCACCATGCGTCGCTGACTGCGAGGAAAACACAAACATGGTTACAAGTAGTGACAATTGAGCGCTATAACAAATGCATCAACAGAAGCATACCCATGTGTCCATGAACTCTGGCAGGATCTGGCTCCCTTGGTGGTGTGAGACCCCTGACCTATCGAGCTCTGCCTTGCGTTTTGCCCGACGTGCTCTGCGCTCCTCGTACGCCGCTGGCGTACGCCACCATCTGACAATTACAAGCCAGCAGTCCTCGTACTTGCCGCACCAGTCCGGAGGCATCTGCATGACATTCAAGTTTTTGATATTCCAGATAATGAATTGAATGTGTCATGTAAGAAATCATAACGGATGCTTCCTGACAATTACTTAAGTTTTTGATATTACCTACATGTACTGCTCCTCGGTGAGGTCGGTCTCCTCTTGAGACATCATCTCTCTGGCTTGCTCCTTATCTACCTTCACCTTCTTGATGTTGGCGTAGTAGCTGATGACGGCCTTGGTACGCGCCTCGTAGAACATGTCCTTGAGCCGGTCAGCGCACCAAGTCCTGATGCCGCGACGCTCGCCCGAGGTCCTGCCCCTCCTCCAACTGGAAGTACAACTGCACACAGGCATCAAACATCATTTCATTGTTTGAAAAAAGTCCAACGAATCCGTTGTATTGAGATATGCGATGCGATACAAAGACTCACCCAGAACTCCCTCTTGATCTTGTCAGCAAGGACTTCGCCATTTTCGTCCTTGACAAGGGAGAAGTGGTGCCATTTCTCGGGCACGATGTGGTTACCCTCGGCGGTGAGGACCAAGCCAGGGAAGTGCTTTTTAATCAGCAGGCCCTGGATGCTAGTGGGACAGCGTGAAGAACCCCCTTTTGTCACCTTTTCCAGCCCCTGCACGAGTCATTAACAACAATTCTTAGTATGCAGTTTGAATTTGAAAATATCATATGAACAAGTAGAAAAATCAACAATGGTTACTTACTTGCCCACGGGCCGAATCACCGGCGCTCGTCGGTGACTAGCAGGTGGCTGGGGAGCCTGGTGGGGCCGCACTGGAAGGCTTGCCCGAAGCTGTGGAAGTAGAGCCGCCCGCTGTCTCCTCGACGCCGCAGCCGAGGTTGTCGTCGTCGCCCTCGGCGTCTCCGCCGCGGACGCCGCCACCGTCACCGGTCGTCGTCGTCGCCGCCCCCTCCTGGGAGGTCGTCTCGAACAGCCTCCTCTGTCACGTACTGCCGTTGCAGCCTCGGTACTACAGGAAGGTGCCGTATGACCATCTCGGGGATCTTAGACTGTTTCTTATTGCAATCACTGCCTTCTACCTCCACGTACCTAGAGGCTTTGCACTTCGGACAGTGTGTTGCTGTCTCGTGGTCTCCCCGGAACAGGACATACCCATTCTTACAAGCTTGGATCGGGTCATACGGCATCTTGAGTGCTCGAAGGAGCCTCTGTGACTCGTACGTGCTCTTCGGCAGGCAGTGAAGCTCCGGAAGCAGCCCGCCAACAGTCGCCAACACGAGATCAAAACCTTCTCGACTGATGCCCAGTGACGACTTCAACCCTATTAGGCGTGAAATGGCATCCAGTTTAGAAATGTGGGTGTTCGTGTGAAGGGGCTGCTGTGCCGCCTCCATCATGGTGTAGTATGCCTTTGCGGTCTCCTCTGGATCTTCTTACTCCACCTCCATTCCTTCAATGAACAGCGCTTCATCAACGTCTACCAGCAAGTCTGCCATTCCGGTATCTGCATCAAACCCCTCGAGGTCCGGTCTCACCACCTCCTCCCTAAGCCGTTGGCGTTCCCCATGGAGGATCCAGCGGGTATAGTTTGGAACGTATCCGTTCTTCCAAATATCATGGTACATTGGCCGCCTCTCTTTCTTTTTGTCGTTCTTACACTTGCTACAGGGACACCACACCCGAATCGCCCCTTTAGCAGCTGGGCCAAATGCTTGCTCTAGGAAGTGACCAGCCCCCTTTACCCATTCCTCTGTCTTGTCTTTGAACCCCGTGTACATCCACTCATGGTCAGCCATCCTCTGTCATACGCCAACGTAAGCGAGTAATAGAACCAACAGCTGCATCTACAAGGCGTTCCTACCATCTAATAGGTGAAGGATAGGTCCTAATACCACCCGAGGATGCGTAGATGAGGTTAGCTTCCATGCTCCGCTCCTGTCCGAGACGGAATTTCGGCAGCACCTCCCCGCTGTTCTCCCGATACACGTCCTGACAGGGAGAGTGTGTATCCGGAGAACAATGGGGAGGTGCTGCCGAAACTCTGACTTGGACGGGGGCGGAACATGGAAGCTAACCCATCTACGCATCCTCGGGCTGTCCAAAAAACGAGGACAATCCGAAAGAGATACCGTCGCAGATATGCACTGATCCGCATACCAACGACCGCGTATCCCTTTCGGACGGGAGACGTCTAACTCGGTTACGCAATCTACTTACAGCAACTAAAAGGAACAGAGGTGATTTATACCTAGGGTGGCGGCGCAGAGGCGGGTAGCGGGCCGGTGGAGAGTCGACGCGGTGCAGGAAGACCCACAACGCCCACGAAGACGATTGTGGTCACCGAGTACCTCCCACAGGTCCTCGGACTACAAAAAGAGCAAAAAATGGTTAGTATACACTAAAAATTTCGGCAGCACCTCCCCTGCACGGGGAGGTTTCCAAAACCTGCAAGAAAAGTCGGCATGAAGGCCGACGTCCACATTTAGGGCACGATGGCCCACACATCCAAAAACCTGGCACGAAGGCCGTCAACGACACATACGACACGCCGGCCGTCAATGACATACATGGCACGAAGGCCGAAAACCGAGGGAAAGGGTTATGCCTTGGGTGGCAGTGGAGTCGAGCGACTACTACTAACTAGTACTAACACAACTACTAACTAGTACTAGTACTACTAACTACTTACTAATTACTACTACTAACAAACTACAACTACTACTAACACTAACTACTTACTACTACTTACTACTACTAACTACTTACTACTACTACTACTAACACTAACTACTACTACTAACTTACTACTAATAGTGCTACTTACCTTGCCGGTGATCGACGACGACGGCGACAACGGCAAGACGACGGCGGGGACGAACGTGGACGAATGGAGTCGACGACGTGGACGAAACGTGGACGAACGAGGCAGACCTTCTCCTCCCTTCTCTTCCTTCTCCTCTCTTCTCTTCTTCTTCTTCTTCTTCCTCCCCTCTCCTTCTTCTTCCTCCTCTTTCTCCCTTCTTCTTCCTCCTCTCCTCCTCCCCTCTCCTCCCTTCTCTTCTTCTTCCTCCTCTCCTCCTCCCTTCTCCTTCCTATTCTTCTCTCGGCACGGACGACTGGCGGCCGAGGTGGTGGCACCGGCGGGCGGCGGAGCTCGGCCGGGTGGCGCCGGCGGGCGGCAGACTCGGCCGGGGGCGGCGACGGCCAGCGCGGCCACAGGCAGGGCACGCGCGGCCGAGCCGGGCAGCTCCGGCGTGGCGGCCGTGGACGGCGGCGGCGCGAGCGGAGACGCGGCGAGGGAGTGGGGGCCGCGGCGGGGCGGGCGGGCGTCTTTACGGCCGAGCTGCAGCCGGCAAGTCGCGGGCGGGCGGGTCGCGGCGGCGGGCGGGCTGGCTGCTGGGGTGATCTGCGGCGTCGGCGTGGCGGCGGAGCTAGGCGGCGACGAGGCGACGTGGTCGGGCCGGGGCGCGGGTCGGGCGGGGACGGGGTTTAGGGTTGGGGGATGGGCCGGTGGGCCTAATTAGGCTTGGTGGGCGGGGCCTTTGCCGAGGGCCCAAATCCACGGCCCTCGGCAAAGAAACTTTTTTATTTTTTTTAAAAATCGTTTGCCGACGGCCACGTGGGCCGGCCGTCGGCAAAGCCCCTTTGCCGAGGGCCACATGGGGCCCTCGGCAAAGTTTACTTTTTTTTTTCTTCCTATTTTTTTACGGGAGCTTCCTATAGTAAATAAATCCCAACTTCGAAAGTTGGGATAATTTTGAGTTTTTTGCTATATTTCATTAATTTTTTTGTTTCTTTGAATTTTTCCAGCAATTCCACATTTGAACTGCAGGTACATAAAATAATGGAATTTGTTGATTTAAAAAATAGTATTCATGATGTTCGAGTATTTTGAAACCGTATCCAGGACCTCGCATGAAATTACGACCATGTTGGTGTCGTAACTTAACGACTTACGTGCGTGAAAATTGTTTTAAAATTATATAAAATCCAGTTGTCTCGCCATCGCATGTGGACGCCGTGGTAAAAATTTCAAAAAGTTTCGAGCAAGTTGTGATGTCGGATGGCCAAAACCCAGACATCTCCACATGTGATCACTTTTGACCATTCGACGTCACCACTTGCTCGAAACTTTTTGAAATTTTTACCACTGCCTCCACATGCCATGACAACACAACTCGTCAAGTTTCGTCAATTTCGGACTTCGTTTGGATTTTATATAATTTTAAAACACTTTCCGCGCACGTAACTCCCCATGTTACGACGCCAACATGGTCGTAATTTCATGTGAGGTCCTGGATACGGCCTCAACATACTCCGAGCATCATGAATATCATGTTTCGAATCAGAAAGTTCCATTATTTCTTGTACGTGCAGTTCAAATTTGGAGTCGCGGAAAAATGCAAAGAAATCGAAATAATTAACAAAATATAGCTAAAAAACTCAAAATTGTCCCAAGTTTTGAAGTTGGGTTGTATTTGGTGTAGGAAGGCACCAGAAAAAAAAATAGGAAGAAAAAACAAAAAAAAAATTGCTTTGCCGACGGCCTAAGAAGGCCATCGGCAAAGAGCCTTTGCCGACGGCCGGCCATCGGCAAAGCCAATGGGCCCGGCCGCTCCTGAGGCCGCCTCGTGGCTGGCCTATGCTGATGGCCACGGCCGTCGGCAAAGCCTGTCCTTTTGCCGACGGCCCGACGGCACGGCCATCGGCAAAGGGCACGGCGTCGGCCGGCGTCTGCCCTGGGCCACTTTTGCCGATGGTCGGATGTTGCCGATGGCCTGGCCGTCGGCAATGGTTGATGTTTGCCGATGGCTGAGGTTTGCCGATGGCCTGGCCGTCAGCAAAGATCGGCTTTGCCCATGGTCTTTCTTTGCCGATGGCTCTGCTTTGCCATCGGCAAAGCCTGTGGTTTGCCCATGGCTTATTCCCTGGCCATCGGCAAACCTTGCGGCCGTCGGCAAATAAGCCGTTTCCGGTAGTGCAAATGAGTGCGTCACCTATTCTTTCCTCAAAAAAGTCGAGTAATAAATCATTATTTTGTTAATGCAACATTAAACTCTAGTTATTAGAAGTCAGGCTGTCGGAGTATATGTGCAACTAAAAATGGCAGCCTCTGAAATATTCAGTGAGCTAGACCTGTTGAGGAAAAAGCTCAGTCTGTTAAATTGGCCGAAAGAACAAACCATAGATCATTCTTATTGGTATATTTTTTTTTTGAGTGTTGGGCTCACTAAAAAAATGATATGATGATCTCCATCAATTAAATATGAAGTTGAAATCTAAATATCATTGAGCAGCAATACAGGTGTAACCTTTCTAAATTCGATGCACTCTACAACTCGGCTACATTTAACTTATACAAATATCAAAAGTAGAAATTAGTACTTATTAGCAATTTGTAGAATCATAGAAGTATAATATTGAAGTCCTAGTTAGTATAGTAATGAAATACCTGTGGAGCAATTGCATATTGTTCAGACGAGAATAACTCGAGCTTGAAAACTCTTCCTAACAATTTTTCTTAGACAACCACCTTTATCGCAGGCTTGGGCGGGCGCGGGTGGTGGCGGCATGCCCAGTTGCGAGGAGGTGTAACCTTTCTAAATTCGATGCACTCTACAGCTCGGCTATATTTAACTTATACAAATATCAAAAGTAGAAATTAGTACTTATTAGCAATTTGCAGAATCATAGAAGTATAATATTGAAGTCCTAGTCAGTAGAGTAGTAATGAAATACCTTTGGAGCAATTGCATATTGTTCAGACGAGAATAACTCGAGCTTGAAAACTCTTCCTAACAATTTCTCTCAGACAACCACCTTACCTATTACAAACAAATATTAACTTACACTGGATGCAAAACAATTTATATTCTGTTCCATTTCTCTAATCTGTATGGAAACTTACCTATATACAGTCCTAGGTATGTGAATGCTACCGATTGCCTGTTAATTGACTACAAATTAAGGTAAGACAAATTTATCGCAGGAAAAATAATTGCTAATTTCTGAATCATCTTCATGAATGCAGACTTGACATTAAGAACATAGATCTAAAGGAGCAGATCCAGTAAAGAACATGGGTTTGCATATGTAGGCATGATAATCTTTGAAGGGAAGAGAAGTTAACAGGCATGACACATATAATTAGATCAGATCAGAATAGAAATAGCAAATTAAGCTTGAGTTAGGGTTGGGTGCTCGGTTTCGCATAGCAGGAAGGAAAGAGAAAGGGGTTGGCACACCTCGTGGCAGCAACGAGCGAGGGTGTAGGACTTGAAGAAGCTGTTGTTGCTTGACGTGATGCGGCCCGTCCGTCCGACGGCAGCGGCGTGTGCTTGTCGAGCCGAGGAACTGAGGTGATGCGACGTGGCGGAAACAGCATATATAGGAGCGTCATGGCAACGACGGGTTGGCGAGGTCGTCCGGCAGCTTCGCAGTCACGGGCGCAGGGTCCCGTAGCTTCGCAGTCGCATACTTCAGGCTTCACCAGCGGCCAGTAGTGAGGCATCCAGAAACCTCTTTGTGAATTTACCCCTGCGGCTTCAAAACAAATGAAGAGTTTACCCCTCCTCGTGAAGTCCACCCAATGGAGAGTTGTGGACAAAATGACAACTTTCCCCATACGTATTTAACCTTAATTTCTGTCGATATCTGTGTTTTTATCCTTGTTTTTATACTATATTACACAATTAAATTTTAAGTTTCATGATTACTATGCCAATCGACAACCCAATAGTGACGCATATACAGTTATATTAGCGGTAATGCTACGGCGCATACGTCCAATGATTCGGACGGTCGAATCCGTGTTCGACACGCACAGGGCCCACGCATCCACACGCGAACCTACCCGGCCCACTGAAAACGCGGAAACGAGGACAGCCAAGCCGTGCTCCACTCCCACTCGTCATTTCGCGATCTCAGCTTCTCCGTCTTCCTCCCACACCTCTCCTCTACTGCTCTCACCCACCCCACTGCCCATCCCCACACCTCCGACGATCCTCTCCGGTGCGGGCGGCCAGCTTCTCTCCGGTGGCGGCAACCTTGCATACATGCCAGCGTCCATCCTCTCCCTCGAGCTTTCCCTTTTTGGCTGGCGGAGGCTGCGGGCTCCGGCCATGGTGGCGGTGGAGGGAGCCGTACCCGGCGGCGCCGGCTTCGGATCCGCGCGGATCTACGTGGTGCGACGGTGGATCAGGGTGAATCCGGGCCAGCGAGGCCCGCTGTGCGCCCTCCCCTTTTGCCTTCCTCCTCCTCCATCTCCGGTGGTTGGAGTTAGGGTTCCGGCGAGTGAGGGGGCCAGATCCGGCCATGGCAGTTGCGGCGGAGCCAGATCCGGCCATGGCGGGCGCGGTGGGCTCTGGCTTACTCGCGATGGGGCGCGGCGGAGGATCCAGGGGATCCGGTCCTAGGTAGGTCTCTCTCTCTCTCTCTCTCTCTCTCTCTCTCTCTCTCTGGTTCCTCCCTCCCCCGGTGACTAGCTATGTTTCGGACAAGTTTTTCTTGTTTCTTTTGCGTTTCTTTGATTGGTTCATTAGATCTTGAGGCGATGTTTCATGAGCTTTTAGGGTTTTTGGCGATGTTTCTCCTGTTGATTTCAACGAGACCTGCTCGTTTGTTTCAACCGATTCTTCGGGTTCGTTTCTACAGCACTCGACTTGTTGTTTCTTATTTTTTCTAGGGATTTTTTGTTGTTTCAGCTGTTGTACTCATGTCGTTTCAGATTGCTTTGGTTCTTTGTTTCTGTTTTTTTCAAAATATTGTTTCATTTGTTTCGTTTCTGTTTTTTGTTGCAACAACATGTTGTTCATGGGGGTTTCAGTTCATGTCTTTCTATTGTTTCATTTTTAGTCAATCACTTGTTTCTATTGCATGTAATCTATTGGTTCATTAATTAATTTTTTTTCCTGTTTTCTCATTGTTTCATTTTTTGTTTTTGTGGTGTTTCGGGTGGAGGGCCAGTGGTGTTTCGGAGGTGTTGCGGGGGAGGGGGGCGGGGGGAGGGGGTGGGGGGTGCCGGTTCTATTTTTTGCCGCGGCGGGGCAGGTGGATGCCGGTGGGGGTATGCATGCCGGGGTGCGTGCATGCTTGGCGGGGGCAAAGAGTCCGGCGTGGACGCTGCGGGGGTGCCGGGGTTGGTGTTGGGGGCGTGGGTGGTGTGTGTGTACGAGGAACAAGTGCACAATTGTGTGGTGCGAGGGGAGGGGGAGGAGGGGACGGTGCACACCGGGGGAGGCGGGCCGGGCCTGCTAGCGCTGACTGTCCTATTCTTAGGACGTCCTAGCGCTAGTAGGACCCTTATATTAGATATTTTTAGAAGTCGTCATTTAAGCCGGCCCTTAGCAATCCTTGGATTCGGGTCGAGAACAGGATCGGAGTTGGATCGGGATTGCTGTAACATTGCTAAGGCTATGACAGGTCGGACCAAAAAATTGTGGCAGCTGAGTGAGTCCATGCCGCCGCTATTGCAGGTCGTAACGCGCTCGGAGTGTTAAGGTTTTTGATCCTCCATGGCCCCCTTGAAGCTGGGGCACTGCCGGCGGCGGCAGCAGCAGCGCAAGGACCTGACGGATTCGATGGTGGCGAGCAGCATCAATGACATCCCGGACGACTCAATCTGGCTGATCTTCCTCCGCCTCGACTCCCCGCTCTGGCTCATTCACGCGGCGAGCGCCAGCAAGCACCGGCGCCGACAGCGGCGCCGACGAGGGCCAGGCATTCCTCCTCCTTGCCAGGTCGCTCCACCCTCCAACCGTCGTCGGCCAGTACCACAATCACATCGACCGCAGCCGTTTCTGCATCGACAAGGGCTCGAGCGACGCCAACTGCCGCGGTGGCCTCATCCTTCTCCACGCTAGGAACGTCCCGTATGGGCCGTGTGCACGCTCTGTTCCAAACCTCGTCGTCTACGACCCATTGACACGCACAAGCTGGTCGATCCCCCGTCCGTGTCCGCCCAACAAACGATACTGCGTTAGAGATGTCTTTCTGCTTGACAGCGACGACGGCAACATCTCCATATCGAATTTCAGAGTGTTGTGCTCGCTCGACGCAGCCGCCGTTGACCCTCAGCCGCTGTGGGTGTTGCCGGAGGAGACCTATCGTCAGACCACCATGACAAAAAAGAAGTTTTCAGACGCGCGTATTTATAACTGGAAACTAACGCGCGTCTGAAAAGATGAATTACAGACGCTCCTTAATCTCTGGTGCTTCACACGCGTCTGTTATAAGACCTATTACAGACGAGTGTCCACAACGCGCGTCTGAAATGTGAAAATAATGGTTACAGACGTGTGTTGTTGAGACGCGTCTGTGGCTTTGCTCGTGCCTCGCGGGGCGCAGCAGCGCCGCACGGGCGGAGCGATGGCTGCTTGCACTTGCGTGCTACGCTAAATGGCAGCGGCAGCAGCGTGCGCAGCGGCGGCGCATATGAGCGCGCAGCGCGCGGCCGGCGCAGAGCGGCAGCGGCGGGCGGCAGCGGAGCGCGGCAGCGGCGGCTAGCAGCAGCGGCAGCGGCAGCTGCACGGCGACGACGCCATTGATCGTATGGCGGACAGCTTGTGCGGCCAGGTCATCATCTAATTAGGGGCGGAATTCAGCAGAGGAAAGCAGAGGAGTTTTTTTTTTTTTTTTAGAGGAAGCAGAGGAGTTGGATATAAGGCCCGAGCAGAGGTGCCATATATATATTTTTTTAATTAGGCTGCTGCTTGCTGGGCCGATTGGTCATCTGAAAACCGCACCAGCCCATTTAGCCATTCCATCTCCAACCAGGCCGCACGAGGACAGGAAATTTTGTTTCATTGTAGTGGGCTGTGTCAAATTATTGGGCCCGCTTCTACTTTTCTTTCTTCCTGACTATTTCTTCTCTTTTATCTCTCTTGATTCATTGCAACTGTTTGTTAGGTGCACCAAAAATTGTATTTCCAACACACAAAAAAATCTTAAATTATATGAATTTTAGGTTAAAATAGAAATTCGATAAATTTTTGTTCAACAAACAGAAAAGTTTGTAAAGAAAAGAAAGCAAATTCGTGAGTACTGGTACCTAGGGATTTGAGTACTGGCTGGCCTGGTGATTAAAAGAAACTATACGATCTCTTCATAATTTAAGAAAAAATGATATGGAGTTCATACTTTCAAAACTTATTAATGAAAACAAAACATGACATATGAATGATGAACATCAAATAGACTTAAAATTATGACAACATCTAAGGATTAAATAAAGTTTTACTGAACACTGAGCAAAACATCACTAGCTTGTTGATCAACACATGCACATTTGACAAAGCAAAACTAGAACATCAATGAAACTTGCATAGAACATCAATTGACACCTAACAAAACACCAGTTGTGTAGTAGTCAAACTTAGCTTAAATATCGTGTATAAAAAATTATGAGACCTCAATGTACCTTCATCTGACAAGAAGTACGCATATGTTGTGCAACCAGATTAACCAATGTGAAAATATGTCATAAGCCATTCAAGAAAAGGTGTAGAGACCGTGAAAAAGATAGGTTATGAAAACTCGCAAATCAATTGGCTCTAACAATTTTGTTTTGTTCTTTTTCTCGGATACGCAGGAGATCATTGTAATAATAGAAGAGAAATAGGTCATACAGAAACCCAAACACAGGTGTGCAACACCAACACACACACAACACCAACACACCTCCTCCCAAGCAAGATTCAACGCTGTGGACAATCTGGGGGTAGCTCCATTGAAGAGCACAGTCGTTTCGATGTTTCCAAATTGTCCAGGCTCCTTGGATAATTAGGGAATTCAGTCCTTTTCGCGCATCTGCACTTACTGTCAAGACCGCATTGTCCCACCAATTGGCAAAGGAGGGTACATGTGGCTGCGGTGTTAGTGCAGCTAGCTAGCCCGATGCTATGTAGGATTACATACCTAAATTGTCTTGCAAACACACACTTAATCCTGAGGTGTTGGATGTTCTCTTCTTCCTGTTCACATAGTAGACAATGATCCGGTTGAGGAAGACCTCTTCGATCGAGCCAACCTATCTGCTGTCCAGCAGCGATTGTGAGCAGCCAGCCACTTGAAGAAACGACACTTCAGGGGTGCCCAAGATTTGCAGATGCGCCCATATGGGGCGAAACTGATGGCTCCTTTAAAAAGTGTTTCATAGGCTGATTTAGCTGTATATTTGCCTGCCTGAGGCAGGAAGCCTCCAAATATGCCTATCAAGCCCTCCTGTAAGGTTATATCCTCTAGCATTCCCTTAATTCAAAATATTCATATCCCCCTGGACATCTTCTGTCCATTTTATGTCATCAAGAGCAGTCATCACAGTGCGTCTGCTTGACTTTCTTTTTGGTACAAGAGCACACAAAATGGGTGCAATTTCCTGAGTACTCTTACCACCAGCAGCCAACCATTTATCCTTCCAAAAAAGGGTATTGCCACCATCACCAATTTCAGTAATAATAGCCAGAGGGAGGAGACCTTTAACATCCTTGCTAACTTGCAGTGGCAAATATGCCCAGGTCTTTCTAGGTTCGGACTTTTTGAGCCATGACCATCTCTGCTATATACTTAGATTTCAGATCGGAAATTCCAAGCCCGCCCAAGTTCCTTCGCTCGACAAAACTTAGGCCATGCGATGAGACAATGTCCACCTTTTGCTTCTTGGCGTCCTCTCCACACAAACCTCAATGGCCAATAGGCTCTGTATCACAGCCATATCATCATCTGAACACTGAATTGGCATCACACTGCTCTTCTTTGGTACTTAGCCCCGATGCATGCCCAAAAAGTTGGAGCATGCATAGAGTCAAAGATATGGTCAATCTGAGAAAAAGGGCCACATCATCCGCCTAGCGACAAATTCTATGTTGAATTGGTCTTCTAGATAGGGCCGGGGCTGCAGTAGCCCTGCCTTCATTCAGAGAACTACAAAGATCCCACAACCTATTTGTTGGAAAATGGTGATTGAAAAATAATTAGCAGAACATCAAAGGATGTTAATCAGAATATTAGGAAAACATCTACAGAACATTGGTTAGCAAAAAAAACCTATGAATAAGATTTTGCCGCTACATATGAATTTACAAGGAAATAAGTGCTTTAAAAAAGTCACCACAATATGCCAATATTAAAGCCTTAGCTCTGCATTATTTCTTTTAGATGTGATTGTTTCTATAGATTGTTAGGGCGTATGCATTATTTGTCAAGTTTATAAGTAGATTTTTAAGTATATATATATGTTTCCAAGTTCATAAACCTTTAGAGGTATACAGTGCATAAGCCCAACAAATTACCACTGTATGGCCTATTGCCATACCTCTAGTACATAAGCTATAAAGAGCTGACCATAGTGCCAACCATCTGCTGCAACAAAAGGACCAATAAAAACATGTCCGGATGTTGTAGTATTAAAAAAAACCTCAGCACCTCGATACATAGACTTGCTGAATTTATAAAATTGACAGGAGGGTCGTTTTAAGATATTCTCTATCACTTACTAACATATGTAGGCATATATTCCCAATTCCTAGTCTATATACATATATGGTACTTAGCATATATATGTGAATGTAGTAGAACCGTAGAACACTGAACTTAATTATATGGAGAGAGAAGTCGACGTAAATAAAATTGGTACATACAGAAAACCCACGTTCATGCCGACATACTTTTATTAGCATGCATTACGGCAAAGGACTTGCCCTCCACAGCTCAGGTTTATTATTATGCATGTGTTTTATTTTTCTATCCTGCAGCACTCTTCATCCTTCGTTGTTCTTATGATGAACTATTTAAACAGGAAGGTCATACATATGTTTATTATCTTGCAAGGTGGACGGATTGAGTTATTTAAGTGAAACAATATTGGTAAAATAGGAATTAACATTTTTTGTATATTTACCATCAATCAGCTAACAGGTTTGGTACTGGTATTTACAGGCATTTGATTTTACATCCAGTCAAATCAACTTGAATGAGATTAGAGAGAAGATCGCCGTGTTCATTGTGGAACAGATCATTAATCCAAATGGCGAGTTTCATTCTGTTGAGAGTGGTGAAGCTTAGATGCGCAGGCGCAGAGACCATGTATTCATCTTTAGTCGAGTTTGTGTTGTATCGAGGAACCGGTCAATTTAATTACTTCGAACTAGCATTTGTTTTGTGTGGATCTTAACTATGTACAATTAAGTGATGAACAAGTTTGCATATTTGTGTAACAATTTATTTCCTTTTTTGTGGTGTTTCATGTCGCCTTTTTATGATTGGTTCCCAAATACTACAGACGCGTGTTCCCCTTATCACAGACACGTCTTCGCGGTGTCACAGACGCTTGGTTAGAAGGCACGTCTGTAATCGTAGATATTACAGACGCTTTTGGCGCGTCTGAAAATATACCTTATTAGAGACGCGTTATTTCAGACGCGCCAGGACGCGTCTGTGTGCATGGTTAAAGCGCGTCTGAAAACTTCTTTTTTGTCATGGTGCCAGGAATATTTTCAACTACCTATCGTCAGACCAGGAATATTTTCAACTACACGCTACCATGGCCTCAGTTCTTGCAGGCATGCCCTTATTAAGACCTTAGCTATGGAGACCAGTGCATGCGCATTCTGCAGACCGTGTGGCTGTTCAGTGGACTCTCTCCTAGTGTTGATTTTTTTCCTAATTTTCAGCATATTTTTTAGGTTTTCTGGAAAACACATAAATGTCGGTTTATAAGAACCAGCAGTGATGTGTTATCCTCTTCACAGCCGGTTTGGTTTTGTCGGTTCAAGAATGTGTCTGTCCGCTGATAATTATGACGGGTCCCCAATTTTCGATATGCTAGTCCTTATCAAAATTGCAGTCTTTAGACTGGAGTAGAATTACACAATATATTTCCTCAATGTGACCAAGTTATTTGCACTAGATTAGACACTAAAGTTTTTAAGATTTCAGTTTATGATTTAATTCGTTGGATCATCACCTGATCTAGATTTTATAATAAGAGTAAGTTTTATTTCTAATCAATAATTTGATGATATAAATCTTTATTTAAGATGATGGTTTAGAGATCCATAATATTATATCTATTATTGCTTTTCACAGTTATGAGAAAATATAGGATAGGTGATAAAAATTTGAACTAAAATCCAGCGGAGCGGAACAATACAGCTGCAAAACTGAGTGCCTCAGCCTTGTAGAATCTTTGTGAAACATGCGTTCTAACTCAGTTCCGTACTTAGCTTATTAGACCCTTCACTTCTTTCGAAGTATAGGACCGGGCCGGGTACAAATACCTTCTATCTAGATATGCACTTGAGCTGACCTTAGCAACCAACTATCTGCAAATTCAAATTTTGCCTTTTGGTTGTTTCGTTCATCTTTTATTAGTACTCAGCTTTGCTATTTAATTTTTGCGGAGCCAAACACTGAGTACGTATAGTTTTGTTTCCTCCTTTTCGTCTCTGCGAAAGTTCTAAGGCCAAGTTTGCATCACATGTGGTCGACACAGAGAGCTAAAATGAGCCTCTGTCTATCAAAAAATTGCAGCATCTTCAGGTTCAAGCGGGAAGGTCTAAAACTATCAGAAGAACATCCAGAAGTGACCAAAAAATGGCAGCCAAAAACTGATTTTACAACGAGCTTTAAGGTGTCAACATTCAATAGAAATAAATTCTTTGCACGTCACAAGAAAATGTTGCGTGGTGGTATGCCTTTGCCCTTCTATTGTTGGAAGACATGGGTTTGATTCCATACATGATGGCTTGGATTGTTTGTGTTTTTCCACATTTGTTGGTCTTTTCGAACTCGTGCTAGTGGCAGCTTGAAGTGGGCCGGACATGAGCTGAATTTGAGCACGAACGAGTGGACGTACCGTGTGAACTAGAGTGACGGATCAGTTAGGCCTAATTTGAAATGGGCCGGACTATAATATGGGCCTCACTGCCTTTGGAGGGGATCAGACATCAACTCAAAAAAACCACCAAAAGCTGCTTGGGATTTAGTGTCTGTCCCCAAAGAAGATGGTGGGCTGGGTGTGCTGGACTTAAAGAAGCAAAATGAAGCCTTGTTACTCAAGAATCTTGACAAATTCTTCAATAAAAAAGATACCCCTTGGGTTGCTCTCATTTGGGAAAAGCATTATCAAAATGAAAGGCTACCAAACCATATCAGCAAAGGTTCATTTTGGTGGAGAGATGTGTTAAAGCTCCTAAGCTCTTACAAGGAATTGGCTACTGTTCAGCTAAAGGAAGGGAAATCATGCTTGTTCCGCAAGATAAGTGGAATCAACAATCATTATCCTCACAATATCCTGAACTTTTCTCCTTTGCAAAAACAAAAAGTTAACAGTCAGGCAAGGAATTCTTCAGCAAAACTTCTTGGACCAGCTCAGTTTGCCTCTTTCAATTCAAGCTTTCAGCCAATTGCAAGAACTTCAGGTTATTTTGGAAACCACTGAACTGACAGATCACAGTGACTCTTGGGAAACTGTCTGGGGAAAATTTTCTACCAAGAAAGCTTACAGATTTCTGATAGGGCACAGGGTGGTTCATCAGTCTTTCAAATGGTTGTGGGACAACTGCTGCCAGCCAAAACATAAAGTATTCTTTTGGCTTCTGATGAATGATAGATTGAGTACAAGAAACATTCTCAAGAGGAAAAATATGCAATTGCCTTCTGTTAATTGTGTTCTCTGTCAAGGCTCGGTGGAGGAGCACATGGAACACCACTTCCTGCTGTGCCCTTTCTCAGTACAGTGCTGGAGCTCCATTGGAATTGACCTACAGAACCAAGACAATATTTTTCAAGCAATTGAACTCATCAAGCAACAAGGTCATCCTTCGTTCTTCATGATAATGGCAATCCTGATGTGCTGGGCAATCTGGTGCTCAAGAAATGATTGCATCTTCCAGGGTGTTCAGCCAACGATTCAAGCAGTCAAAGCTACTTTTCAGAAGGAATTGAGGATCCTTTCCCTACGGGTTAAGGCAAGATTGGCTTCCGAGTTTGATCTATGGATCCGAAATCTGTTGTAATTTGCCTTTCTTTTTTCCTCTTTTTCTCTCTTTCTTTGTTTCTTGAGGCTTCTGTCTTGCTTTTGCTTTCTTTTATGTGCTCAATTCTGTTGTAACTGCTTGTAAACCTTGTTTTTGAATTTAATAAAAGCCTGTAGGGACTGCCAAGTCCCTCCAGTTTCATCAAAATAATATGGGCCTCAGGAAAAAGCCAAAACTTTGAGAAAAAGTGACTAGGTATACGGTGGGACCAAATGAAAATGGGCTGAACCAAAATAAAAATAGATGGAAATTTTGTCTCTTTATTATTAGGGATAGATGTTTGGTGTGCATCTTTGACTACTACTAGTATCTTCTATAATGTATTCTTAAATCATATTAGTTTTTGACCTTTGTCACAGGAGGTAGTATAAAACTCTGAAGTGTTTGCTTCTTGATCTACTAGTATCAACTGTATTGCCTTGGCTCTTTCTTGTATAATTCTGAAATATGTCATAAGATTATATGTGGCTGTTTTCTATTTTTCTTAATTTTATTCATCGTGCGTATATATTATATATATACCCAAACTTTGGGATGGCAGTAACTCTCAATTTGCATTCGGAATAAAATTCGTACGAAGTATATTCTTTTTGTCGTCCGGGCTTGGAAGCAGCGCGCATCGCAAGTTCGCGACCGCATGGGATTAAATCCAGCGCAGACAGGTGGGACCAAAATTCTCAGCATGGCGGCTGCATATATATGGCCCGGCCGGTTCATTCCATCGCTCTTGCGAATCGCAGCAACGTTAGGGTTTGCGATCCCCTCCAACCAAGGGCGGCGCACATGGAGGTGGCACGGCGGCGGCGCTGCCGCAAGAACCATAAGGCGGTGGGGGCCGAGGACGCGAGGAGCATCAATGACGTCTCAGACGACCAGCTGTGGCAGATCCTCCTCCGCCTCGACTCGCCGGTCTGGCTCATCCGCGCGGCGTGCGCCTGCAAGCGATGGCGCCGCGTCGTCACCGGCGCCGACGAAGGCCGCACCTTCCTTCGCCTCGCCAGCTCGCTCCACCCGCCCACGGTCCTCGGCCAGTACCACAACTATTACGTAGTGGTTAAAGTCGATCCCAACAATAGATTCATGCCCTCCTCGTCGCCGGCAGCTGCTGCCATCGACGACTGTCACTTCGCCGTCGGCCACTTACGTTTCAAGAACTCGTCATGGCACGTCACCGACTGCTACGGTGGCCTCGTCCTTCTGCGCAGGTTACATCGGGAGTTGCCCTCGCTGGTGCCAAACCTCGTCGTATACGACCCATTGACACACCATCACCGGAAGATATACAGTCCGCCTCCGCCGCACAGGCAGCTTGATGGCGCCGACATTAGAGACGCCTTTCTGCTTGACGGCATCGACGGCAACATCTCCATATCAAATTTCAGGGTGTTCTACTGTTGCTTCAAGAGTGTCAACGCTAACGCCGATCCTGATGCCTGTGTTTTCTCAACAGCTAAAGGTGGGGGCTGGCACTTCGTGAAGGAGGACCGATTTACCTATGGCAGTTGGGCCGTGGCAGGCCACGTCGACAGATCGCTGTACCTGGGGATGGTCTCGGGTTTCGTGGCAGCCCTAGACAATACTAGCTTGCTGTTCTCCAAGGTCGCACTGCCCATCCGCCAGAACATGCTAAAAAATCGCCAATGGCAGTCAACATTCACCGTCGTCCATGACGCTGGGCTTGGTCCCGCTTCGCCGCCAAGGACTAGCATCGTCCATGTGCGTGGTGAGGAGCTAGAATTGTTCCGACGGGTCGATGGCAGCGGTGAGTGGATGCTGGAGCACATCATCCCCAACTTGTCGGAGACGGCCGCGTCACGTGGTCTCTTAGTCTCCCTGGAGAAGAAGTACAAGTATATGGCATGGATGTGGGGCACCACGAAGAACTGTATGGCGTGGAGCACCATGGCGAGCGGTAGTAATGCCGACGGTGCTGCTATCGCTATCTTGTCAGCACATCGTTCAGATTATTCAGATAACATCGTTTGCAATCGCTGCTTCTTCACTATGGATGTAAATACAATGGAGCTGCATTTGTTGCCGGAGGTACCGTGTTGTGAGAAGACGGTGTCGATCTCCACCTACACGCTGCCATGGCCTCAGTTCTTGCGGGCCTGCACCTAGCTATGCATGGCATTTGAACAAGCAACGGTTTATATCACTTACCATCACGCTATTTATATATCGTTTATTTATTTATTTAGATTTTTGCAGGAGTCAGACATTTAAAGTACGTCTCAGTGATCATCTATAGTATTTGATTAATTTCATTGCATGAGCGGGCTTTTGTTTTGGTCTCAGTTACAAATTCAAATGCCCGGTCCAAAGTGTTGTTTATTGTTTTCATTTGTTGACGTCGACCTTTTTATGCAAAAAGAACACTACATGATTATCGGATCAGACCACGTTAAAATGTAGGTGTATCTCTCGTGGGGTACACATAAACTTTTTTGTGTTTCTGACCTGTTTCATATCGATTTCTTTTTCGAAAACGTGCTTGCAGCACGTGTCTCATTAAGCGAAGTTAGAATTGTTTGAATACAATCCAGCTATCCAAGAGGCGAGATGCCTAAGGACAAGCTAGACAAGAACACATACACAAATCGCCGGCTCTAACGGCGGAGCTAAACAAGTTGTACTTTCTAAAAGACCAATCCGCTAAGAGAAGAAGACGACCCAGGCCGTGCTAGGTAGGGGTGAACAACGGCGCTAACGCGCGAAACCCTGCGGCCACCCACGCCTGACCCTCTTGCTGGACCCGCAGCGAGCACCTTATTGTTCATATCGATTTCATGGTTTGTTAGCCTGCACAAATCTAGTACTTATAGGAAATGCAAGGTGGTCGGATGATTTGTTTCGTTATATATAACTAACATGGCATTAAGGTGTTTTTTTACGCAAAATACCGCGGGAGTTCCCCATGGTTTAAGGCTTTTATAAAACAAAAACGGGAGTACAAGAGGTTACTTACAAAAGGTAAAAGCGAGGAGGGGGAGAAGAGTTTTACAAGAGCAAGCATCTAGCCAGAGCATAACAGCAGCCCTATCAGCTTCCTTAATAAAAAAAAATTGTAGAGTAGCTTCCTCTTTGTATTTGTAAAGCCATCTGCTGAAACTAGCTAGCTTGGACTTTTTTTTAAGACCAAAGGCACAGAGTGCCCAGCTTATATTGAAAGCTGCAAAAACAAAACGAGTTCTGTTGGGGATGCCAGCTACAAATAAGGTCCACATCGCGTCATACCCACACACAGAAAAAACACTACCCGCACCAGCTTTGTAACAGAAGACCTCTGACTGAAACAAAAAGAAACCAAAAAGAGCCTGAACATCTCTAGCTCCCAAGACACAAAGAGCCACAATCGCACAACTAGTCCTATTACATCTGAGCATAAGCTTTGCAACAGAACAACTTGGGCTCAACCACGAATCACCATCTCCTTATCTCCGCTTCCAGCTTCCCTAGCAGAGTTTCCTTCCTGACGAGCTCTTTCTTCTCCACCAACATCCAGTGCTTCAGATCCCCCATAACTCTGTAGGCCACGTGTTTAGGAGATTTGATGATCATATTAGAGAAAACAAGGTCATTTCTAGTCTTCCACAACCTCCACCCAACAACCCCCATTAGCCACAACATAACCATTCTATCAGTGAGGCTATTATGCCTTGTTAGTCTAGATTGAAACATTGAAATCGTGGTGGGAATGTTATCCCATCCCAGGCTCTCTCTCACCCAACACCAGGTGGATATAGCAATAGGGCACTGAAAAAGAAGATGATCAATAGATTGACCACCCCCCCCCCCCCCCACACACACACACACACACACACAAAACTTGCAATTAGTTGCCTCATACCAATTTCTTTTCCTTAGTTGTTGGACAGTATGAAGTCTATCATGCCATGCCATGCATAAGAAATTTTGCACTTTGAAAGGTAGTTTTGTTGACCACATTTCAACCATCAGTACATCCACCACCCCTGGGTGAGTGAAAAACTTGTACAAGCTCTTAGTTGAAAATTTTCTAGATTCCTCTAGCTTCCACACCACTCTGTCAGCCCCCTCTTTTAAGCTCACCCCCTCCAGCATACTCAACATACTAGACCATTCTCTTGTTTCCTCCTCTCCAAATGTTCTTCTGAAACTCATCCTCCAGCCCTTGTGCATAGCAGCTTGAATACAGATCCCTTGTTCATGGCATATCCTGAAAATTTTAGGGAAAGCAATCTTGAGGGGCACTTCCCCAACCACACATCTTCCCATAATCTGGTTTGTGCCCCACAGTTCACTACTTGTGCTTTCCCTCTCTCATACCAGTTTTTGACATCATGCAAGCCCTGCTAGAACTGTGATGCTCCCTTACTTGTGCTCTGGCAGAAACCTCTGCCGCTCAAGTATTTTTTCCTTAGAATCTGCGTGCACATGCTCTCATCTCCATTTTCCAATTTGAAAATCCACTTGCAAAGTAGAGCAGTGTTCATAGCCCCGGTGTCAATAAAGCCTAAGCCCCCAAGTTCTCTTGGTTTGTCTAGGGCCTCCCATCTAAGCTAGCTTGGACTCCATCAAAGACAAACCTGTTCCTTACTTTCTACAATTCCCATGCAGCTAGCAGAAAGATTTCCATCAAAAAGGGCCTGCCAGACACTGTTTACTATGCTCAATTCTTATATTCAGATGACATCTTCATTCACCTATGTGTGATGCCTGCTTTGTCCTAGAATTTCATCATTTCTTTGCAATGGAATAATCAAAAAAATAAATGATCTATAGTTTCCTCCATACCATCATTACAGAGCACACATAAGCTGTTTGGCTGCACATTCAAATTTCTTATAGTTGGCATTAAGCTGTTGTTTAGTGCTTTGTTACAATTTGGCCTATACTAGTAAATATGCCAACATAGCAACTTGCAGAATAAAAAACTATATCAAATACATACGTTTATAAAAAACACGGATGAGGAATGCTATCTTTTTTTTTTTAGTTTACATGAAGTTTAGGACCTCTAATCTATTTTGTATAATGATGAATGCGACATCCATAATTTTTGAGTTAATGACGGCATCAATATGACAATGTATTATTAACTCTATATCATATTAACATCAAAATAATATGATATAGTTAAGGATAAAACTTTTCTCCTTAATATTGTATATACTAGAAACAAACATGCTATACGTTGCAATGGAACCTAATATGTATAGAAATCAGTGTCCATATATATCATCACCAGACGTGAGTTGTTCTAACATTATTGAGTACGGATCATGCGTCTAAGTGCAACCCAATATATATTAGAATCAAACTCTATATATATTAATCATCAATTAACGTGGGTTGTTCTAACTCGTATTTGTGTGGTCATCAATCCAAGTCAAGTAAATAAAGTAGGGTGAAAGAAGAAACACTGTGATGATAATAGGATGGACTGACTCTTTAATTTTAGACAGGTATAGAGTAGTATATAGATCTAGGTTATTATATAAATAAACCCTAGGTGGTTACAAGCAGTACCCGTTCTATCTAATCGGCCATATTTTCTAGTTTCTCTTGATTTCCTAGTTTCTATCTATAGGAGTTTAGATTATATATTCCAGACTTAATGGCAATACTCATTCTAGTTATTGAATCGTGCGAATCATGTTAGTTACTTAGTTTAGTGTTTTTTTATGGAACACTAGCAGATATGCACGTGCGACATGCACGTGTGTATCAAAAAAATAAAGCTAGATGAGTAAACATCAAATGTTTAATAGGTAAAAAATATTCCTAATAATCTATATCTACAATCTAGTTTTTGTAATCCAGACTTTACAAACTCCATTTTAGAATATCTGTTGGAAACAAAGGCTAAAAGGTCTTTGTGTAGCACACATGTATCTACAATCTTTAATTTTTTTATCTATGTTTAAGTAAATAAATAGTATTAATGCACGTGCCGCACAAACGTGTCTCATAAAAATGATGCCTCTTCCTCCTTTTGCCCCTTCTCTCATCAACCAGCATATATATCCAAGTTATATTATATATCCAGGTTGTTATCCAAAAAAAAAAAAATTCCATAATATGAATGAATGCTAGGTAATAAAATTGTGTGACCATCTATGGATTGTACTATACTGAATATGCGCATGTTCTATATTTTTCAATCTAAACCACTCATCCTCTTATTCGTGTATCCCCCAAAAAATGCTCAATGGCTTCCACATCTGTCACATTTTGGTGGCATTATATTATCATTGGTAGAAATTTGTAATTTTGAGAAAATGATTACAGGCACCGTGTTTAAATGTTTTGGAAGCATGGAAGACAGTGAAACTTCATATCCATATAGTTATTATATGATACAAGTAAACTAAAATCTCTTGGAAATAGAGCACAATAACATACACCAAAAGTTGTCGATTTGAACTAACTGATGGAAAACGGCATATGCCTCAGTAAAGACGGAGCAACTTACATCTCACCATATGATAAGCCAAACCTATGGAAAAGGTAATTTAGTTTCTTACTTCTATGCATGCAAAAATATGTGGATCATGTCTCTCCAATGTTGGAACTGTTTGAACCACATTCCTCCAAGGCAGTATTCCTGAAAAATTAACTGGTAAGGAAATAGCTAATAGCTAAAAAATCTAAACAAACTTTCCTACGCAGTCTAAAAGCATAACTTTTAAGAGTTGGAAGGCCCATGATGTCTCTATTTCTTAAGTGCAACCAGCCCAAAATAAATTATTAGCAACTAAATTCAAATTCAAAAAATAAAAAAGAGTGCATATGTTTTAGAACTTTCTGAGAGTATCATGCAAGGAGCAAAGTTCACAATCACAACAATTATTGATTATACTTAGAGAGTTAGAGGTAACATATAGCTTCAAGACCTGCATTTGTGAGACTAAATCTAACGTTATATTTGGTGCAATTATAATTAGCAGAATCATTCTTATTGATGGTTTTGTGCTAATTTGCCCACAATTGTTATTGCCTATTGCTAGAAAATTCAGAAAGTAAAACAAACATCTAAAGTGACAGTGGTCCACAAGAACATAAACAGATAAAGATACAAGATTACGGAATTGGTTCTCAGAAGAAATAAACATGATTTTACCTTTTCTACAAATAACTTCCCTTTCTCATGGAGTCATCCACATCCATACTAATGTATCAAAGGCAGCAACGAACACATAATCATTACCATCAAGTATAAGCTATTATGTAAAATTAGAACGATCTTTTTCCTGAAATTTCTCGTGGTTAGGCAATAATGCAGCATACCTTTGTCGTTGATACTCACGAATTTTGGCCCGAGCTTGCTCCTTCTGAGCTGGAATCAATTTGGATGCATCAGCCTTAGCCTTCAGACAAGCTCGACGACTATGCTAATTTTCACGTTTTTTGGCTTGAACTTCGTCCTTCTCATCGCTACACAATGCAGCATATCTTTCTCATCGATTCTCTCGTTTTTTGGCCTGAAATTTCACCTCCATTTTAGGCATACCTACACAAACTTTGTCAGTTCATACATTTGGCACTCCAGAATGCTTGAGCATTGCATTTTTAATGCTTCACGTTCCTACTACGTCTACATAAATTTATTATTTTTTTGCCAACATAAGGAACCTAAATCACATAAATTCATTATAATAAATGAAGAAATTTTGGTTAGAGTAACATATGAAATCATATTTTTCACGGGCAGAAGATAAAGTTTTTAATTTACCAAAATTATTTTCACAGTATTTAGATCTCTAATTATTTTCCTCCGATTATCACAAGTCTCTGCATGGATTAGTACAAATGTGCAAGTTCTGTTAGCATGTACTGTTCATCTTAGCTTGTACTGTTCATCTTCCGTCAAGCACACACACAAGGGCCTGCAAACACACAGATAGAATAAGAGGAAACCATCCGCACTTGTCGCAACAAAAGGTTACCGATCCGTCTGAACAAAGAACATTCAAGAGAGATTTGATATTTTGTGAATCATATTCATCGAAAGGGTTGGGCAGGAGAGATCGATGCGAGACGGAGTCATGTACGCTTACCCATCTCTTCAGGGGAGGGCTCCGGTAGTCCAGTCCATGGCGTCGTGGCCGCTGCTGTCGTGCACGTCCCGGCCGTTGGCGACGACATCGCCATGGCCGACGGCCGCCGCCCGACGTCGCCCGCGGGGCATTGTGGTGGTGGGCTCGGAGAGGGGACGAATGTGCCGACGCGCCGACCTGGGCACCTCGTGGAGGGCGGCAGCGATGGGTGCTGGTCGCCTGCCGGTGGTGCCTCCTGCTATGACTACGTTGCCGGAGAGAGCGACAATCCCGACGGGCGGAGGCGTGGAACCGCTGCGGAGACCGCCGACTCAGAACTTCGCAAGGCACGAAGTGTCGCGACTGGAGAGGACGCTTCGGTGGGTATGGGTGCGCGCGGCGCGGGGTGACAAAAACCACGGGATCGAGGCGTGGGAAGAGTGTTACACACTTGTGTTTCATATGTTCCTGTCATCTTGTCCTCTTGGTCCACCCGTCAATCTTCTTATGGGTCCACTTGTCAATCTAAGGTGGGGTAGACATAGGATGGGTAACAAAGGATTTCAATTTCTTCGCTCTTTTATAGTATAGATAGATAGATTAGGGTTTTATAGGTAAGAAATAAAATCCACATGACAGTAAGTCTACAAACAGTTTTTTGTTCCGTTTCGTATCGTATGCTATAACAGAAATAAAATCTACATTATTACTAAAAAATTGGTCGGAGAAAAAAAATCTATACTCCTATTGTACAGGTTTTGCAGTTTCGGACAAGATTACGCATTGGGTGGGATTATATATATACACACAGAGAGAGATCGAGACAGGTCGGGGCCGGCGTTCATGCCGCGAGAGAGAAGATCGAATCGAATAGAAGCGTTCTCGCGGTGCAGTGGCGGCGTTAGGGCCTCCGATCCCCCACGGCGCCCATGGAGCGTCGGCACAAGAACCGGAAGGTCGTGGCGTCGGGGGAGGAGCCCAGGTGTGTCACCGACAAGGTTTTGGGATTCAGAAGCTAAAAAATTTCGGAGCCTTCTGAAATGGGCAAAATTCGGAAATTTGGGAAAATTCGGACCGGGATTCAGCTGTTTTTTGATAAAATTTGGCCAAATTTTGACTTAAATTCATAGTTGCGTCCAGTTACATAAATGGGACTGCTGTGACATAATAGCGGCACCATGAAGGGACAAACAAAAAATAGAAGAGGGGAAAAACTGACTAAAGAACAGAACGCATCTGCATCTTGACCGTTTGAGCCCGTGAAACTTCCATGAGCAGCAGATTGAACAAGAAGTTGCAAGGGAATGGATGGAGATGGCCGTGGGGGAGCCAAGCAGGAGGCCGAAGGCAACGTCAGGCATCGCCGTGCCACTGCTGTTGCTGCTACGCCGCCGCTCGCTAGCAGCCAGCCGCCAAGGGAGGGGATAAAACGAACAGGTCTAGGTTTGCATGGTGAGTTTCGTGCTTTTTAACCAAAGGAATGTATCGCAAGACTGTTACGGGCCTTGGGGGAGTTCAAAATTCAAATAAGGCCGAATTTTTTAACCGAATTCATTTTCTCTCGGGCCCAACCGAGATGGACGAATTTCGGCCCAATTCGGCCAATTCAGGCCGAATCCCAGAACCCTCGCCGATGATGTCCCGGACGAAGTGCTCAGGCTGATCCTCCTCCGAATCGACTCCCCGCTCTGGCTCTTCCGCGCGGCATGCGTCTGCAAGCGGTGGCGCCACAACGTCGATGGTGACGACCGCGGCTGTGCCTTCCTCCGCCTCGCCAGCTCGCTCCACCCGCCTGCTGTAGTCGGCCACTACAAGAACAATGTCGGTGGCGGTCGCCAGTTCGTGCCCTCGTCGTCTCTACCAGCGCCCATCAACGACCGCCGGTTCTCACTCGACTTCATTCCCCAGAACCTCGTCTTCAATGGCACCAGCAGCACCCTGGTTGACAACTGGGAGGTCGCCCACTGCCACGGCGGCCTCGTCCTCCTCCGCGAGGGAAGCGGCTTCGTGCCAGACCTCATCATCTGTTATCTCGCCGGTGGCGGCGGATCCACCATCCGCTGGGCCAGGGATTCCGCCGGTCGTCCGGTTTTGTTGCTGGCTACTACTTCGCAAATGTCTTTCTAATCGACGGCGACTATGGCAAGATCTCCATATCAAATTTCAGGGTGCTGTATTGGTCAGACGCCGACGACTACAGAGGTTCTCAGCTCTACGTGTTCTCCTTGGCAGACGGTGGCGACTCCGGGTACTGGCGCTTCTTGATGCGGTCACAACTCGACGACCGCCACCGCGACGGCTTTAGGCGCGTGGCTGGCCGGGTCGACGGATCTCTCTACCTCGGCTTGCAAACCGGCGCTGTGACAGTCCTCGACAAGGACAAGCTGGAGTTCTCCAAGGTCGATCTGCCGACAATCCACACAAACGTCCGCTCGTCCTACGCCATTGTCCACGGCACCAGCGCCGGCACCGATCCGGACTCGCCGTCGCCACCAGTAGTGTTCCTCGTCCGCGTGCACGGTGAGACGCTCGAGCTGTTCCGCCAGGTCTGTGGCAGCGGAGAGTGGGTTCTGGAGCACAGCATCCCCAAGCTGTTCACAGCGACACGGTGGCTGCCAGGCTGCCCAGATGGCAAGCGTTTCGGGTGGCAGAAGGTGGAAGTTATCGCCGGAAGCACAGGTTTCGCCATCTTGTCTGCATGGATAACAGACCGAGCTACGAGTATGACGAGGACTTGGCTCTTATCTTTCAACGTGGACACAATGGAGCTCCAAACGGTCACCAATGAGGCTGCCTACTGTGGGAAGACGATGACCTCCTACACGGTGCCATGGCCTCGCTTTTTGCGTGCCCGCCGGCCCTTGCTAAAGCCTAAATCTACGTCTTTTATAAAAGCGAGCCCCACTATGTTTCAATTTCCACGTGCTAGATATCGACGTGTCATGCCCCAGTAAGTGTCAGGCATCTCTAATAACTGCTTCAAATTTCTTCCACTAAAAGCCAGTACTTTTTTTTTAGAATACTGAACGCCAGTACTATTAATTCTATCAACGTAGAAGGCATCCATGTTGTATTTTTTTGTTTGGCACTTCACATTCTTCTATAATAATTCGATTTTCTCTACAGGTTTTATTTAAATTTTTTCCATATTCCATCAGCTTAACCAGTTTGATAGTATATCTCATGCATATAATGATAATACAACCATTTTATTTCTATGAAAATCTCACGATTTTGAGAGCCCACGTACGTCATCACTGAGCCCCAACTTCTCACAAAATACAACGCTTAATTTCATTGCCAGTCCCCTTCATCACTTATAAAGATATAAATCCCATTAACCATTTCTATTATTATGCACGGTGTCTACATCAGCATCCACTCAACATCTCATTGGCACAAGTTTCGGTTCGTCAACGGTGACCACCGCCGTCCATTGCTCCAGCGTCCTTGGTCTCAGTTCGCCACCGCAGATTAGCATCGTCCATGTGCGCGGTTTTTTTCACGACCGGGCCTTCACCCGTTTTTCATTAAGAGGAATAAAAAAAAACAACAATAGGGCATCAAACCATTGATGCTAGCAAGGCGCACACATCAAATGGCAGACAAAAGTTTGAGACCTATCTACTGGATACAACATAGGGGACAACATTTTGAATGAATATAGCGACCTAAAAACTGAAAAAGCGGCTACCGGGGCGAAGTCTCTAGCACCCAGTCCTGGCCCTCCCTGATCGCCGCCTCTTGCCATGAAGCAAAGCCTGCATGGCCTCCTCTGCCTCACCCGCCAGTGCGACCTGGAATGCAGCCTCGTGAAACTCCTCGAAGGTAGCTTCATTGGGGCGTTGCGTCTCGACCTCGTACCTAAGCTTCTTCATGAGGACCAACCTTGCCTGCGCGTCTGGCTTGTTGAGCTTGTTCTTGGCAGCTAGGCGGGCACTACGCTTGGGCAGCCACTCCAGCGTTTCCTTACTGGGACCCGCCTTAGTGATCCGCAAGGTCGGTGTGGAGAGCAACGGCGGCGATAACGGCTTCCTGAAAGAGTTGATGAAGTCGTCGATGGAATCAGGGCTACCAGGCGCTTGTACCATCCCATCCGCACTAGCGTGCCCCACGGCGGCACTCTCCACTGGGGCCACAATGTCGTCGACATCGGCGCTCTGGAATGAGACAATGAGCCCCCCCGTGTTGTCGAACGGACGGGGCTCGGCGGCTTCGACGACGCATGGGGCAGTGGCCTCCTCGACGGGCGCGGTGCGCGATTAGAGTTGTTCAGTCAGGTCTATGGCAGCGGCGCATGGGTCCTGGAGCAGAGCATCCCCAACTTGTCGAAGGCGACACTTGTCGATGGAAATGTCATGGTAGGATAAATGAATTTCACCACTTTATTAGTTTTTTGAAACTGAATTGCGATGCCTCTTTCATCCCGGAAGAGAGGTGTGATCTAGCTGTCATACTGAATGGTTGGGGCGCGTGAACCATTTGTTGGACGCATACCAAGCATAGCTTGCTTGCAGGGTGTCCAAGAGCCGCGAGCAATCTTGGTATTGGCCATCTGATTTTGGAAACGGACGCACTGAGAGTCCAACAAGCATGGGCGACAAAAGAGCAGGATTTGTCGGCGAATGGTTATCTGATCGAGGAGTTCAGGTCTTTTACAAGAGCAAATTTTATTAGTTTTGATTGTATCCATGTGTCGAGATCATGTAACAAGGCAGCACATGTTCTTGCTGCTCTTGGTGTGTGTAGCAGTAAAGGGATCGAGCACATTTCGTGTGACGTTCCGGATAGTGTCAATGTAATTGTTGCTGACGATTTGTCAGCCCGAGTGCAATGAGAAGCTAGCCAAATTCAAAAAAAAAATATATATATACTACGAAATGTGTTCTACTTCTGAGATCTGGATTTTCATTTTGCCCGACGTAGCAGAACCTAGCTTTGTAATCCATTTTTCAGATTGAGGCTATACTTTCATACGTCGGTCATCACCGATCCGTTCATTTTTTTTTCCAGCAATAGCCATCTTTAGAAAGATGTGATTGGGAGTTGACTTCTAAACTTTATTTTCTAGATAATATATGAAAACTGAGAGTTATTTTGTGTGTGAGGCAAAAGGTTAATTTGCCAAGTGGAACATCTCATTGACCACACGCATGCGTACACTACAGGATTTTGGCGCTTTAGCAACGTCCAAAATATGTTGCAATATGCTCGTTTTCGGTGCAATAGCCGCAATTGCACCCAAAAACTTTCGTAAACAAATGTTACAATAAGTCTGGTGGTATTTGCCTTCAACAACGAATGTCTTTTTGTCGTTGCACTAGTTTTGGTATTGCAACACAGTGAGGCGTTGGGACAATCATCTACGGGCACACTCAAGTTGGTTGCCATGTATCCTATCGCGACATATCAGGTGATGCCAGAGGTTTCAATTGCATCCTACACAAAGCGTTGCAATGTATAAGATGGGGCGTTGCAAAGTATTGTATTGCTACACTCCAGTTGTGGGTGCAATAGAGTAAGCCCCTCTATTGCCATCAAAGTGATTTGGGTGTTATTTGTGGTTCCCTCTTTTACCATGAAATGAGTTTCGGTGCAATAGGGGGTGTTCTCTATTGCTACCAGGTTTGTTTGGATGCGAGAGATGGATAACTCTATTGCAACCCAATACGGTTGGTTGGTTGTTAGATGTGATCTCCTCTATTGCTTCGAAAACGTTTTGGGAGGCAAAAGTTCATGTCTCTATTAGCACCATAATAATCGGTTGCAACATGTGTACCTCCCTCTATTGGCACGACCCTTTGTGACATCGAAAAATCTGGGTTGCGATAGGATGAATTATCTTTTGCCACGAATGGTGTTGCTTTCCATATTTTTGTAGATATTGCCACGTGTCTATTCTGCCACGCTCATTTAGTTGGACCTCCAACAATTTCAAATAATAATATAATACAGGATCAATAACAATTATGCATTTAACATCCATCAAACACAATTTAACCACACATGTAGTACTGAAATTACACCACAACTACTGAAATATTTAAATGTTAACGACACTCCACACCACACAGGTAGTATTGAAATAAAGTTTCCGACGACACTCCATTGTTTGAACGAAATCTAAAGGGCGACTTGATACGATCGAAATGAATCATCCTAGGCTAATTGATACGAAATAAAACACTTGATCAACAATCCAATCACTTGATCAACAATCCAATCACTTGATCAGCAAAGGGTGACTTCAAGACAATCCCATCACTTGTCGCTCCATCGAAATGCCTTACTTTTCTGGAAAGAATGAACGACATTTTTTTTAGCATCAAGTGAACTAAAATTATCATTGAGGGTACACAGCAGCAGACACTAAACCAAAGTTTCATTGCTCATCATAAAATTATCACCTGCTGCCTTCTTGCTGCCGGTAGTGCCTCGTTTCTTACTATTTGCCTTCAATTGGTCTAAAGTAACGTATTTGCCCACTGCTGCCTTAGCTGCTTCATTGCCTCTAGTACTTCTTGTATTGCGAACGGTACCTGCCCTTTGTTTATCAGCGAGTTGAGATTCCTCCAGGTTGCCTTCAGGCTGCTCGTCCTGGGAACAAATAAGGTGGAACTATTAAATTAGGCGCCATTTTGTGTAGTATCAGATGATAGCACTAAGAAGTTGTCAATTCACAGTCAACCTGATTTGAGGAGACCAAAAGTTGTGGGCTAGGGTCAACAACTTGAGTACTCACCTTTGTTGCAGCCGCCTGTCAATTCACAGTCAACCTGATTTGAGGAGACCAAAAGTTGTGGGCTAGGGTCAACAACTTGAGTACTCATCTTTGTTGCAGCCGCCGCCACCTCTGCAATTGCAGTGACATTGTTGTTTGGCTGGACATATACAGACAGTTAGTTATAGAACCTAAGGAAGTGACAACAGAGTTATTACATTAGTTGGCCTTTTGATTTGATTGCTTAATGAAGGAGACAATGATTAGTTATTCGCTTTGTCTTAAAACAAACTTGTCACTAACCTGTCATTTGTATATGAAATTAAACAAAGTGATCACATGAGAACTGTCAAAACAGACACCATTAGTTGGTAGCAGCAGTTCAGACTAGAGGAGCCGTTGTTGATCCTAGTAAAGAACAAAAAGATGACACATATACAAAAATTAGAAATTATCCCAATACAAAGAAAAAAGAAAAAGAAATCAGAGACCGAGTATATGGAATGTGCTTAACAATCGATATCTTACAGTACAAGAAAATCTTGGTTATTTCTTTGTGATTATATCTTAAGATTTTGCAATATTTTATTTGGGTGATTTCAATGATAAAGATTATTTCTAACAATTAGATTCTGAAAGTGGAGAATTCTCAGCAAATAGATTTGTCTACTTTTTAGTGACCGAGTATCGATTGGCAAGATGTGCATAGCGAGGATTTTTAATTTCATGCAAAACAGATTAGATCAGACACTACCAAATCATATATCTCAAGGAATCCGTCAGAATTTTAAATGCACAATCAAAAGACCTTAATATTTATCAACAAGGCAAATAGAAGAAGCGACCAGTCTATCAGCACCCCAACACTCTCCCATACACACATACATGTAGCAAAGGCTTGCTCTCCAATACACACATACATGCATCAAAAGGGAATGTTGGACTATATTTACGTGTGATAATGGTAACTATATTCCAAACCATAGAGAATGTTGGACCAACAAGTAGCCTAAAATGGCTCCATATTTGCCAAAATCAACCAGCCATGAAACAATAATCAACCAGTCAGGTAAAATTGAGTATCTTTAATTGCATACATAACAATGCTGGAACTACTCAAAACTGGTTCAAAACAGCTTACTTTGGCAATTGAACCAGCCATCTCCTCCAAGCCAAACAGCGAGACAGTGATACTATATTGAGCACAATACTATATCCAAGCATGGAGCTAGAGATATCAGGTACTAAATAGTGAGTTTGCAGATCACAACAGTGGTCCTCCCACATGCTTTAAATTACACGCAATTAGATGAGCATAATAAGGAATCAACTACAAGAAATCAGGAGGCTTCAGTTCTACAATCGTACCTCCAAGTTGCAGACCAGACTGAATAGAGGTCTCTTCTCAGTGGAATACCATCGAACAACTAGGCTGCATCATAAATAAAAAAAATATGAACACCTGCGATATGCAATGTAACATGCATACTGGAATTTCGACAAGCTTATAGCTGCTCTCTCTCACTAGCATCTTTATCGTTCGGTACCACCAGATCCGAATCTCACTCCTCCAAAAGCATGAGTACCGGTAACCCTTCCCATCGTCACAACTCACAACAACTTGAAATCACAAAGAGCACAACACAGAAGGGAGAGAAGAATTAACATGGAACCTATGCGGGTCAGAAAGAGATGGGGCAGCCGTGCCTCGTAGTCGTAGATGACGAGCATGACCTAGGATATGCTAGAGGAGAGGGACTACGCGCCTGGACATCCGCCTCTTCCCACCGGGAGGGGAGAAGCCGCCGTCACTGGCTCGTGCGGTGGACCTGGAGAAGAAGCCACCATCGCTAGCAGCCTCACCCATGTGTGGATCCGGCGATGTAGATGCTCCATGCGTGGGGGGCACCGTCCAGGACAGCGGGATGACACCGGCAAAGGATGGGGTGCTGGGCAAGGGGGTGGCGGCGGCAGGGATGGGAGAGCTACCGCGCTGGCCTTGGAGGGTCACCGGGGTTCGAGTGGAACGTCTCCCTATACTGGAGGGGAGGGGTGCCATGGCTTGGAACCGAGGATGGGCGGGCTCAAAGGGGATGGTGGCGGCCGTGAGTCACGATGGCAGGGCAGTTGCGGCGGCGGCGCCATGGTATTGTGCTTGTGCGGGAGGGAGCCAGGGGCAAAGGGTTTCAGCAAGTTTTTGATTTGGTGGCCCAAATAAAAATTTTCCCCGGTACGAGGAGTTTTCGGGTGGTTTTAGGCGGGCTGGGAGTTTTTTTTTTTTTTTTTTGCGGAACTAGGAATCTTTTATTAAAGAAGAAACAATATCAAATCTATTAGCCACCTAGGAGACAAATAGAAAATGGATTTTTTTGTTTGAAAAAAAGGATTTTCTTTTTCATCAACTACCACACTAAAATAAATTCAAAGAATACTTTTTTTTGACACAAGTAGAATTTAAAATACTGTATAAAGCTATCACATTGATGCAGTAGGTGTTGTTGTCTAGAATCGTGGCTCTAGGTTAGTGACATATGAATTTGTATCTGCATGTCTAGGCTATGATGGTTACAAAGCGGACACAAAGATGTAAACTGGTTCAGACTATACATCGCTACGTTACCGAAGGGCTTGTAGTAGGGGTTACAAGTGTTCAACAGATGGATGGGCTCCTGAGTCTCTTGGAGGACGGCTTGGTTTGTAGCTTTGTTGCTTGACTTCCTTGAGTTGCCCTAAGGACGGTCCCTGCCTCCTCTTTTATACCCGCCAAAGGGAGGATTCAGGTTACAGTGTGGTAAATGGTAAAAAGAGAAAAGTAAGAAAGAGAAAAACAAAAGAAGGCCTCGGGCGTGGCCGTCTTCCTTCTTATCCAGGATGGACAGTCGATCCTACAGTAGAGGTATGCAGTGTGCCGAGGCCATGCTTTGACATTCGTGGTGGAGTGACCGGATTCAAATCGGCTCGTACGCGATATTCACAACTCCGTACATTGTGCATGACAGTGCACCATCCCATTGTCTAGGTAGATTCATGGTGGGGACCCGCGTGACTGGTGGTTGTGCCCGAGACCTAGATGTGTGGATCGAGCGAGGCGGAAAGGCGGAGATCCCTAAGGGGTCGATCCTGCCTGAGACCTTGCGGTAGGGCTCGAGCGTGATAGAAATGGCTTCCGAGGGATCGGCCCACGCGGGACCCTACGGTGGGGCTCGGTGAGACGGGTAATAGTTCTTTGCCTTGATACATAAACGTTGACACGCTATTTTATTATCTTTGGTCGGGTACTTGTTATATTGGTACCCGACAATATGTGAGCACCACATGAAGGAACGCTGACGTGGCTGCTATGATGCGGTTGCCAAGGCCATGGTATGAGATGGAAAACATAGCATAATTCCTATACATATTGGATCTCGTTGCAACGCATGGCCATGTTTCCAGCGATCAAGACAGTTCTTCGACCTTCCTTTGTTTCCAAAATATTACTCAACTATAGGAACCATGGCAGTAGGATTTGGAAGTAAAATTCAAATGTATGGGAACGCTACTTCAAATTCGTACTTAATAGGAATATATTTTTAATGATACATCGGGTTTAATTGGATGCCATTCGAATAATAATTTTATACGCTTTTTTTTTTGTGAATATGATTGCACGTTTATTTGAGCATCAGTTGCTGTAGGATTTAAATCAATTCTTTCAAAACGTTTCTTGGAGACATCAATGAAAAGACAGTAATATTTTAAAGGGGTATAAAAATCCTAAAAATCGGCATTGAATCATAATTTGAACGATGTATAATTCCATTTGATTTTTTTATGGAAACTTTATACACCAAAAAAATGTTGTTATGCAAGTTTGTAGATTTTCCTAAGTCTAGAAATTATAATGACTAGTTATTGCTAATTTGGAGATAAAACAATGAATTGTCTCTAGCAAACAAATGATTTTTTTTCATCTAACTCAAATATATGGGTTAGCGTGAAATGTATGAGCCAAAATTACATTTTTAAAATTTTTAAATCTAATTGAAGGTAATTCAATTTGTAATTATTTTCAACAAACAAGCTGGGAGAGCCAAACGAAAATTGGCACTTTCTAGGACTTGGCGGCAAACTACGCGCCAACAGATCCAAAATACACGCCCACGGATCGCGGCTTGACCAAGGGCCTGTAAATTTTAGCGCGCAAGGCACAAACTCCTACCAATTGCTATATGCAAAAAGTGAAAACTAAAACATTCTTACAGGTCGATGAGCCTCATCCTCGACCTCGACTCACCTCCCTTCAGAATCGATGCTCTTCGCAAAATCCTCGGCGCCTCTCCCCAGATCGGAGCGTGCGTCGCTCTCAGCCGTGCGCCCCTGACGCCGCCGTGGGGGTGCTCCCTTTGCCTCGCCCCCGCCGCCGCCGCAGCCGCCGAGCGGCCCCGACGCCGACACGGATGCAGGAAAACGGCACCCGCCACTATGGCCGCTACGGCAGCTGGGGCTCGTTCTACTCGACGGCAGCAATCGGCCCGCCAGGCCTCCACGACCTGCACCACCGACGCCACCGGACCGACCCTGTCCGTCATCCTCACCGCTCAGTTCTCCACCACTCTGATCCGCCGGCCACCGCCCTGGCCTTGCCTCACCATCGCCTCTTCGGTATTGGCGCATCCTGTAAGCGTCGGTCACGTTTGCTTTGTTTATACTCTGATCCCTTCAGCTGCTCCACCCCCTTTTTTTTTTTCTTGTATGAATTTCGGCTGCGATAGATGTACTGGGATTAGTTAATATTAGAGATACTCACCCCCCCCCCCCCCCCCCCCCCCCCCCCCACTTTTTTTTTCTTGTATGAATTTCGGCTGTGGTAGACATACTGCGATTAGCTAATATTAGAGATACTTACGCTTCTTGGTTTATTCTCTATCTTTCCTTTCCAAACAATTGTTATTAATGTTCCTCGGCCGCAAGGTCAATTTGGTAACAGCCTACTGCTCCAATTGCCAAGGAAGTTCAGACTGAGCCATGGACATTTCGAGAGGTACCTGCGCCTACCAAAAACTAATTAAATATCTACGTTTTTAGTGAAATTGTTCAGTCTCAAATAGATAGCAGAGTAACCTTGCTCCATAAGTTGTCATCTCAACATATATAATACAAATAACTCTAGTTAAAATTCTTATTTGAGCCAATCCAGTATGTATTGGTAGTGATTTCTGTTTATCTGTTTTTCTTTCAAAATATGCTGGTGTTGTTTAGATCATTTTTCTGCATTATAATTGGGTCCACACCATCGGCAATAGAGAAGAAGATGGTATTCACTGTTGGATAGAATGTAGACAATGATTAGAATAATCCATTTGGCAACACAATCCATTATGATTACCTAGAAATTATTTTCCCCTTTCAATAGGCTCATGGTCTGTCCTTTCTCCATCCCCAACACTATTTAGAATACCCAAAGCACCAATTTCATGATTTTTAATGAAGCTCCAACTTTTATTTATTTTTAGTTCTTGCATTTTTCTCAGAATTGTTCTTTCAACAAGGTGTTTTTATGTTAGTCAATTTTCTTTCAGAAAATACCAGTCGTATCAAACACAAATCCGTTGCAATAGTACTTCCTAATTGCATCCATATTCTAAACTGGTGACATTGTGGTTTTCGTTCGGTATCCTATATCATGTCACATGTTTATGGTGTTTACTCATATGTTTTTCTGCAACATTTCTGAACCCTCCAAAATATGAACTATGGACGAGTGATCTTCCCTGTGCGCCGCCATACCTAGATCCATAACGAACGCCAACGTCGGGCGACGAGCGAGCAGGGGTGTCTCGGCGGCGGCGGCGGGTGGATTGGGGAAGGAAAATGTGGCGTGCGGATTGGGACTGTTGACCTACCTATATATAGAGGAATAGAAATTAAAGTGCAACCAAGTAAGACTTCATTGCAATAGACGTATACCTGTTGCCACGACTATGGCCAGTATTACTACCACGCAAAAATGGTGGCAATATGTACATGATATTGCATCTCGCAGCAAGAAAGGATGCAATAGCCATCTAGCTATTGCCACAACGCACCAAGCATGTTGCAACCTAAATCAATGGTTGTGATATTGCCCTTCATAAGCAACCAAAGCTAATATGGTTGCCATATCACGTTTCTATTGCAACACACGAACTGCTAATGCAACTCAAAATTGTTGTAGCTGTACAACGAACAAATTGCAACATAAATCCTTCAAATGGGTGCATTATCATGAGCTTGTTGCAACCAAAGCAAACAATATCGCAACACAATTAAAGTGTAGCAATATGAACACATATTACTACCAATTCGGTGTTTGGGTGTCATAGTACCCCCCTATTGCACCCAAATGAGGGGTGTTGCCAAAGTGTTTCGTGGTTAAAGGGTGAAAAAGTAGTAGTGGTAATCGGCTCTCAAATATTTCGATATTGCTACTCTGAAGACTGAAATCTGAAACCACAGAGACTCTGAAGCTACTGCTAATTGTATAGTCATTAACTGAAAGGGAATTGTGCCAATGAAATCTTATCCCTTGCACACGTTTTGGAAGGCAACTTTTGTGGTTCTAGGGTAATATAAGATGAAGACAATAGTGGCAACGGAAAATCACTCGTCCATTCCCTGTGCTCCCTCGAATTCCTTCTCACGTTCGACGCCCTACGCGGACGGAGCTGCCGACGCCCCCTTCGCTCGTCGTCTTTGGCAACTTGGATCTCGGAGCAATGGCCAGCACGCCGGCGGACATAGGTGTCCTCGCTCAACTCGGTGCGGTGTGCAGTGGTGCTCCCGTGCTCGTCAACAACTCGGTGCGGTGTAGCCAAATACTCGATCCGGATACGAGATGTATTCTACAATGTGAAGGTTTCGGACAATAGTATAGTATAAGACAACGCATTGCAACCTCTCGAGGGATCATATATTTTATATATATATAGACAGAGGACAGCTCTCGCGGATCGAGGCGCGCTCGCAGAGGGTTCGGCGATCGATCCTCCACGGCGCCGGCGCTCATGGAGTGGCGGATGGCAGCGTCGTCGTCGGAGGAGCCGTGGTGCGTCGTCCATGATGTCCCAGACTACGTGCTCTTGCAGATCTTCCATCGCCTGGACTCTATTTTTAGATAAAGGATAGTATATATCCGGCCTCTACATCAAAAGGATGTACACAGCCATTATTACACAAGTGTTATACTTAAACGAAAGAAGAGAGCCAAAGTCTTAAAAATAGACTAGAAAACTAAAGCAAACGATACAGCTGCTTCCATCCTCTATTGGAGATTTCCAGAGCTATCGTCTCTAATTTCTTGCTCATGGTGGTGAGGGCGTCCTTGGCTTGCTCTTCACGCTGCAGTTGGACCCAGAAGCGTAACCAATACGCTCCCCTGAAGATAACTGCAATATAGAGTTAGTTTTCATTTTATTGAAAACAACGTGATTCCGGCATCGCCAAATAGCCCAACTTAAGGCAACGACCCCAACCCGGATCAAGCTTCGATTCTCTTATGCTGATTCATAAGCCGCTTCCCAAACATGTGTCGATAGATCTAGGTTTGTCCAAACTCGTAGCAAAGAAAATGATCCTCCACATCAATTGTGCACACGGGCAATCTAGGAACAGTGTTGGATGGTCTCATTCCTATTGCAATATACACATTTTTGGCTTCCATTCCAGTTTTTTCTGGCTAGGTTGTCTTTTGTTAATGTGACACCTTTTTGTAGAAACCAGAGGAAGATTTTTATTTTAAGAGGAACTTTGATCTTCCAAATATTTTTATGACGAAAAGGTGGCTGTGTATCAATGAGATGGAGATACATTGAGCGAACAGAAAATAGCCCTGATGCGGTTAGATTCCATTTAAAGAAATCTGATCCTGCCACCAATTCGACATTCGAAATTCTTGCTACTAGATTATTCCACTCTAAAAGTTTATTATCTACCAAAGCCCTCCTAAATGAGATGTTCAGGGGGCTTGTGGCCATTACCTTGGATACAGTTGCGTGTTGATCACATACTATATTAAACAAGGCAGGATATCTAACTTTTAGAGGTCTATCTCCCACCCATGCGTCGTCCCAGAACCTCGTACTGGTTCCATCTTTGATCTCGAAAGAACCATTAGCCAATACCTCTTCTTTAATATGCATGAGACCTCTCTAAAAGTGAGAGTCATTAGGTTTAGCTGTCACTTGAGTAAGTGATTTGGATCTTAGGTATTTATTCTTTAACAAAGACTGCCACATACCATCTATGTTGAGTAGGTTAGTCAACCATTTGGCTAGTAGGCATTTGTTTTGTAGTTCTAAATCAAGGATACCTAGACCACCTGGTCCTTTGGACGACATAAGATGTTCCATCTGGCAAGTCTATATTTATGTTTTTCAGATGAACCTTGCCAGAAGAACCTCGATCTGAATTTATCAAGGTTCTTTAAGACCCCCTTGGGAATCTCAAAAAAGGACATCATAAACATGGGTAGGCTGCTTAATACAGAATTAAGCAGGATGAGTCTTCTCCCATAGGATAGGTATTTGGCTTTCCAGCAAGAGAGTTGTTTTTGTTGAAATCTTTCTTCAACCTTTCTCTATTTAGAATTTAGGAGTTGTCTATGGTGCATAGGGATCCCTAAATAACGGAAGGGATATTCACCAGCATTACAACCGAAGAGATTATTATAATAAGATTCCATCTCTCTAGCTGCACCATAGCAAAAAAATTCACTCTTGTAGAAATTGATCTTCAGCCCAGATAATTGCTCAAAGGCACACAACAAAAGTTTTAGATTCTTTGCTTGCTCTGTGTCATGATCAATAAAGATAATGGTGTCATCAGCATATTGTAAAACTGACAAGCCATCATCAACTAGGTGGGGAATGACTCCTCTTATTTGACCATCATTTTTTGCTCTATTAATAAGAAGAGCTAGCATATCGGCAACGATGTTAAATAAGATAGGTGACATTGGATCACCTTGTCGAAGTCCCCTTTTAGTTTGGAAATAAGGGCCAACGTTATCATTGACTTTAATCCCTACACTTCCTCCCGAGACCATACTTTCGACCCACCTACACCATTTGGGGGAGAAGCCTTTCATGCGTAAAGTTTGTTGTAGGAAGGACCATTTGACCTTATCATAGGCCTTCTCAAAATCAATTTTGAGAATGATGCCATCTTTTTTCTTTGTGTGCATCTCATGGATGGTTTCGTGTAAGATAACGACACCTTCCATAATGTTCCTTCCCGGCATAAAGGCTGTCTGGAGTGGGTTGACCACTGTTTTTGCTACCTTGTTCAGCCTATTGGTGCCTACTTTTGTGAAAATCTTAAAGCTCACATTTAAGACACAGATTGGTCTGAACTGTTGGATTTTGGTAGCATTTTGTAATTTTGGAATTAGTGTAATAATCCCGAAGTTTAGGCTGTATAGGTCTAATGCCTCTTTTTGTAATTCGTTAAAGAGTAGTCGGAGATCATTTTTTAATACCTCCCAAAAGACCTGATAGAATTCTGCCGGAAAGCCGTCAGGGCCTGGAGCTTTATTATGCTCCATTTGGAAGACAGCCTCTTTCACTTCATGTTCAGTAAAGGGACTGATGAGGATTTCATTTTCCTCGGGGGATACCTGTGGAATGTCAAAATTTTCCTCTTCCACTAGTGTGATGTCAGATGTATCTGGTGTCCCAAAGAGATTTTTATAATATCTAGTAATATCGCTATTAAGGCGATCATCGCCAACAACACCACCTTGATCATCCTCAAGTTTATAGATATGTTGTTTTCGATGTTTGCCATTAGCCACAAGGTGAAAGAACCTAGTATTAGCATCACCCTCCAACAGGGTTTTAACTTTGGTTCTCTCGTAGCTCATGCGCGCAGCGTGCGCCTGCAAGCGTTGGCGCCGCGTGATCACCGACGCCGCCGACAAAGACCGCGCCGCCTTGCTCGGCCGCCAGCTCGCTCCACCCGCACACCGTCGTCGGCCAGCTGGGCCAGCACCACAACCCAAGCAGCTGGCTCTCCGTCGAGGAAATCAACGACAATTAAGATCCCTCGCGTCGGCACGTCGTGACACGAGGCGCTGGTGCTTCTTGTCTATCGACGTCCTCAATACTACGATGGATTGAGCTGCTAGTGTCGCTGGAGGAAGAACGTACTATCGTCGTGATGCAAGCTATATACGGCGTTTTGCTTTTTTTTTTTTTTTTTTGATAAAGTACGGCGTTTTGCTTGAATGATAGATCATCGATCTACTGAACCATCACACTATTTAATACATATCATCTATTTAGATTTTCTATGTGTTTGCAGATTTAAAAATTTGCTGTGTCCCAGTAATAATCTAGAGTATTAATTTGGATAATTTTATTGCGCTGGTGGTTCTTGCATAGTGGGCATGCACAAGCTGAACCAAGCATAATTAATCAAAGTGCGCCGAGCAAAAATTGAAGCCACATCTTTGTGGCAAAAGTTTATTTGGCAACAAAATGAAACCATGACTTGTGGCAACGGTGCTAAGGTGTGGCACACCGTATAGTGTTGCGTCAATGAACAAAAAAACTATGACGTGGCTAACTTATGACAAGACAAGTTGTAATTATAAACCAAAAATAGATCCATGCCCCGCGGTCATTCTTGGACTCATGAAAAAAATGACTCCCATTGTAACAACGCACGGGCATATTTATATTAGTACTAGCAAAAATGCCCGTGCGTTGTAACAGGAGAAAAAAAAACCTATCAAACATTAATAGAAATCAAAGATAGAATGTTACATATCTATTTATGTTGTATTTTTCTATAAACTTTAAAATGATGTATTTTTATAATCTTTTTTCTAAAATATTTTTTATGGTAGCCACATATCGTCCATCATGTGCCTCGCTATTGTCCAATGGCGTATTTCAGTTGGTGTAGATGCGGAGCTCTCTTTTATGATGTCCGGACTCGTGTTCTCTGTGAGACTAATGTGGAGCCATTATCGATGGCGTCAGGGCTTGCCTCCTCGATGTGGCGTCATCGTTGGTGTAGGAGCCATTGATGATGGTAACCATGATTGTCCCAATGTTGCTTGATGTGTGATGCTATGTGTTTATGACTATTGGAAAAGACATAATCAAAATACGCTTTTGATTAACCCTGAACTTGTGCGCCATGACCCATTTTCGACGTGACAACCAAAAATGATTTATTTCAAAGACTCGTACTCGTGTATTTATTTATTTATTACTTATTTGAAATTTATAAGAAAGAACAGGGGTAATTAAGATTTTAGTTTATAGTTTAATTAGATGTATATTGGATTATTGGTTGATTTATGTTCTAATAGAAATAATTTTTGTCAGTAATCAGAACTATCTATTAAGGCCGAGAGTTCAAAGACTCATATAATATTATATTTATTATTTATTATTTATTTGATATATTTATATATTTGTAGTAAAGAATAGGAGAGAATCCATATCCATGGAATTCTGTTGGAGAATTAACAATATGCGCGTATTTGCACACTTGCAAGCTATGATATAGTCATCATCAAGTGTAGCAAAGTTCCGTCCGTGCTTAGGAGGACAGCCCGACACCTAGTCGGTTTTGGAGAGTTGGAAGAAAAAAGGGCAGAAAGAAATTTTGGTTAGGGGCGGACAGAAAATTTTTGGGCTGGCGGACAGATTTTTGCTAGCGGACTGAAATTTTGGCTAATAAATGTTTCACCTTTAGAGTTAAAATCATTTTGAATAAGCTTTTGATTAAAATAGTTGTTGAAAACACTAAAATAACTATAATACTCTTAGTTTTTCTTTTTCTTTTTTCTCTTGGTTAAGTAATTTTACCATTCCCTTTTCTCTGTAGGTTTTTTTGCTTCGGCTAATAAGTGCTTCACCTTTAGAGTTAAAATCATTTTAGATAAGGGTTTGATTAAAATGGTTGTTGAAAACACTAAAATATATAACAATAATACTCTCATTTTTTACTTTTTTTTTTCTTGTTAAGTAGTTTTACCGTTTCCTTTTCTCTCTCTTCCTTATCTCTTTCACGTATCTCCTTCCCCTTCACCGCACGCACGCAGCTCCGCCTCCCTTCGGTTTCCGTAGCGCGCAGCCATCAGGACTTCCGCCACGGATGGCTGGCCGAGCTCCGGCGGCTCCTCCCTCCTTCCAGTCGCGCCAGGCCGCTAGCCACGCCGGCCCTGCTACTCAGCTCGTGCCGGCAGCTGGCGAGCCGCGAGCGTGCCAGCAGCAGCGCTAGGTGCCATCGGCCATATTGAGCCAGGGGACGCCGGCCTGGGTAGCCTCGGGCGAGCACGCCAGCGACAAGGAAGCCGGACTCAGGGGCGAGCACGCCGACCGCAAGGACGCCCTTCCATGCTAGAAGGGTCGCCTCTTCCGCGCCTGACATTGCTTCCCTCCTTCAGCGCCTCCCCGCACCTATGCCCAGCCTCGTCTAAGCCGGCGTTGTTCGCGCTGATGCACTACAATTGTCCTTTTGCCCTGCGTCACCGTGGTCTGAGTCTTTTTGTTCTCAGTTTGCTCTTGATTTTACCCATGGTTGCCTCGATTCGGGTTTTATTTGGTCCGATTTTCTCAGTGGTGGTCTGCTCAGCTTTGACAAACTCTTCTACAATTTGTGGATGCGATCAAATCTCCTCCTGTTTTCACGGCGAGTTGTGTTGTTTGGTCTTGTTTGTCCATGGTTATCTCGATTTGATTCTTATATGATCCGATTTCCTCGGTGATGTCGATTTTGTCTCAATCTGATTTTTTGTCTTGATTTATGTTCCAGTCCTAGTTCTCGATCTGCTTGCCTTGCCTGCTCGGATTGGTGGGTGGGACTTGGGAGTCCTAGGCGGATGGGTCTCGATCTGCTTCCGTTGCCTGCTCAGATTGGTGTGTGGGAGTCATAAACGGAGACGTTGCATGTGCCCACGGAGAGCGGTAGAAAAATAGTATAGCGAAAACAGATAAGACCATAAAAATTTTACGTTTGGCGGACAGAAATTAGGAGAAGGCAGACTGAAATTTTGTCAATTAAGTATTAGGGTAGGTATAGATAACATACCAAGACGTGGGCAAGCCTGTAGACAGCGGCGGCCTCGCTCAACTCGGTGGTCTGCCGTGCTCGCAAACAACTCTCGGAGGCCTAGGGTTATTAAAACTAAGACGATGCGGATACGGGTTTAGGATAAGACAGGTGCTGACGTTCAGGCCGCCGGCCGTGTTCTCCCGGATCGAGGCGCGCTTGCAAAGAGGACATCGTCGATCGATCGATCGATCCTACACGGCGCCCATGGAGTGGCGGGGCAAGAAGTGTAAGGCAGCGGTGGCGTCTGAGGAGCCGAGGTGCTTCATCCACAATCTCCCGGACGACCTGCTCTGGCAGATCTTCCGCCGCCTAGGCCTGGACTCCGCGATCTGGCTCGTGCTCGCGGCGTACACATGCAAGCGGTGGCGCCGCGTGGTCACCGACGACGCCGCCGGCGGAGGCCGCGCCTTGCTCCGCCGCTCCAGCTCGCTTCACCCGACCACCTTCGTCCGCTGGAGCCCGCACCTCATTGACCAAAGCAGCTGCTGGTTCTCTGTCGATTTCGTCGACAAGAACTCGCGTTGGCACGTCTTGATACGAGGCGCCGGAGGTTCTTGTGTATCGGCGGTTTTTGCCGGAGGAGCACTATCTGTATCATCGTGATCGATCCGAGGTCGGTTTTCAACTACACGCTGCCATGATGGCATCGATCAGTTCTTGCAGCGCATGCCCTAGCTTGCTCTTAGCTATACGGTGTTTTGCTTGAATGATCATCCATCTACTAAACCATGCATCACACTATTTAACATATATCATCTATTAGATTTTGTATATGATTGCTAAGTTAGACGTTTCCTGTTCGCATAATATAATATAATATAATATAATATAATATAATATAATATAATATAATATAATATAATATAATATAATATAATATAATATAATATAATATAATATAATATAATATAATATAATATAATATAATATAATATAATATAATATCGAGTAATAATTTGGATAGTTTATTTCATGGCCGAGATTTTGGTATAGTAATTTACAACTGAAGCATTATACTTACGTATTCGAGAAAGAGAAAAAAAGAACAAAACCATTATCACTGTCGGCAAATATTGATCTTGGAGCAAGTGGCGGTGGTCATCGTGGTGACAAGAAAAAAGGCAGCGATGGATATGATGGCACCCGTCCCTGACGCGACACGGGGATCCAGGCAATCTCTCAAGGGACCATCATACTATATACATACAGATAGAGGCAGGGGCGTTCATCCCGACGGCCGCTCTCGTGGATCGAGGTGCGCTCGCTGAGGGCTTCGGCGATCGATCCTCCGCGGCGTCCATGCAGTGGCGGACGGCAGCGGCGTCGTCGGAGGAGGAGCCGTGGTGCGCCGTCCATGATGTCCGAGACTAACTGCTCCGGCAGATCTTCCATGCGCCCGGTAAACAACCTGCTCGGCTATGTAAGTTCTTTCGAGGTCTTTCTTGACGTTCCTTTTACTCGAGCCATCCTCATCGAGGTATGTTTTCTCAGGACATCATCGACCACGCGGACTCGAGGCCCCCGGTGAAGGAGGACGCGCCCGCCCGTGAGGTAAGACGTCTGAGAGGTGACCGGGAACACGCGGCGGCGCTTTCGAGAAAGGAGGAGAGAGCGAGGAAGGCTCGTGAGTTAGAGGAGAAAGAGAAGCGTAAATCTCGGCGCCGCCGTGAGCGGGAGAAACGTTTGGACGCGGACCCGTGCGACTGGAGCCCCGGCCTGGAGTCGACCGATGAGGACGAGGGGGAGGACAACGAGGAGGACGACGAGGCGACTGACAGCGATGGCGCCACCGCCCCTCGAGCGCTGACGCCTCCTCGCTCTCTCGTGCAGGAGTTGATTTTGGCGGTGCCCCTTCTACGCGGCGACTCGTCGTTGGTCCAGGCGGGCCAGCAGGAGGGGTCGTCGCACCATTCCAGCCACCGCGCCCGTTCGCCGTCACCGGCTCGAGCAGGGCGGCGAGAGGAGTCGCCCCGCCGTTCTAGCCATGGCGGGCGGGCGCCTTCTCCGACGCGGCGGGACTCCTCGTCTCGTCACCACTCGTCTTCAACGGGCGCGCACACCCGGCGGCATCAGGCTGCAAATGTGCGCGAATCATCTTCTGCGCAGCCCGGCGAGCAACCCATGGAGCGTCGGGCTCCTTCCAGCGATCGCCGGGCCGAGCGGACTTCGACCCGCAGGACCCAAAGTCCCGTAAGGGACTCCGTGCCCGACCCGGCCAAGGAGTCGACGGGAGTGGGGGAAGCCGCCAAGGTTTCGAAGCCCCCGAGCGGCACAAGCGGCGGGCTCGAGGCCCCAAAGTCCTTGAGCGATTCGAGGGGGCCAACTGAGGCTCGAAAGCCCCCGAGCTTCTCAAGCAAGCCGGGTGGCTCGAGCAGCGCCACCTCGACCACAGGGTGAGTTTTTCGATTAACCCTCCCTTCGTTGGTTTTTCCGTTTGGCGCGTGAATGCATCGTCATCGTGGTTTTTGTTTTTCTCTTTCTTCCAGAGCCAAGCGCCCCCTGCAGTCACTGCCGTCCCTCCCTCCCATGCTGCCTACCAAGAGGCTGAAAGTCACAGGAGGGTCGAGCGGCACCCCGTCGATTCCAGGTGGTGTGACTCTTCCTCCTTCTACTCCGATTTGGCTAGAATGGGCCAAGGATGCAATTAGGTGTGGCAAGCTGATGGCGGCTGCGTCTCGTGCAGGTGCCGGGGCCGTGACCATGGCGGTGGGAGAGAAGGCCACCACACCAACCACGGCCTCGACCGTCTCCCCGCTCAAGACCCGTCGTCGCCAGTCGTGCCGTGTGACACGGCGGCTAGCGACAAGGGAGCAGCGGTGCCGGAGCCGACTACCACCATTCCGGCGACGGGGGCCGGGTCGGAGCAACAGCCCATTGTGCTCGAGGACGAGAGCCCGAGCTCGGGCTCCAAGACCTCCTGGCCAATCGGCCTGCGCCAGTTCGAGGAGGAGGGCAAGGAGAAGGAGGAGCAGACGCCGGCGGCCACCGATCGGCCGGTGGGGGACGTAGAGATGCAGGAAGCGGGCCCGGTGCCTGAGCCTCAGCCGAGCCGGGCCCCAACCCCCCCTCGGGATATGGAGGTCGACTCCTCTGCTGGGCAACGGGTCGAGGTGCCCCAGGTTTCCCCAGTCGAGCAGGGGGAGGCCCAAACTACCGCTCGAGAGGGGGCTCTCGAGGAGCACCCCGCCCCCACGCAGGAGGGGGAGAAGGCGGAGGAGCAAGTGGAGCAGCAGGCGGAGCCGGCGGAGCAGCCTGCCGCCGCAGGCGGTGAAGAGCATCAGCTGCAAGCGGAGCCGCAGGCGGCGCCGGTGGAGCAGCAGGTGGAGCCGGTGGAGCAGCAGCTGCAGGTGGGGCAGCAAGCGGAGCAGCCCTCCGTCACGGGTGGCGATGAGCACCAGGACGGTGAGCACCAGGTCTGGTGCCGTACCAGGCGCTGCCGCAGCCTCTGCAGCTGCTGGGGGCCCTGGTGCCCCACCTCGTGCCCGACTCGGAAACGGGCGAGGTGAGGTTCGAGGACATGACCGACGCCGACCAGTGGGAGGAGGCCCAAAGGAAGCTGACGGCGGCTGCCATCGTCGACAGCCACATGCGGTCGGTCGGCCTCGGGCCCACCGAGCCCACTGATGTCTCCATCGAGGAGCGGAGGCGGATCGAGGCGCGGGCGCTCGCCCAAGAGGCGTCCTCCTCCTGGAGTCAGCCGCAACGCCCGCCTACCCTGGCCGAGCGGGTGGTGACGGCGGATGTCGACTTGGTGGCGGTGAGGAGACTCCACTCCTCCGTCGACAAGGAGATGCGGGAGGAGTTCCCTCTTTGGGAAAGGCCGCCGCTGGTGCTCCCCGACCCCCTCGACCACGAGGCTCCTCCGATCGTGATGAACGATCAGAAGGAGCTCGAGGCGCACGTGGAGGCCGAGGAGCGCCGGCAATGGCTCGAGAATGCCTTGAAGACCGCTCTGTCGCTTGTCTCCGAGGACCTGCCCCGGCTTCTCTCCGTGAGTGCCCTCGAGTTTGGTTGTCTTTCCTTTTAATTTATCGTAGTTTATGTTTTAACGCTTCCTTTTCGTGGTTCAGACGACGCAGAGTCGCTCCTATGCCAAATCTGCACACATTCATGCCGTGCAAGAGAGCGAGCACGAGATCCGGCAGTATGTGCGGATGGGGCAGGATGCGGAGGGCGAGCGGCACCGTTTTGCTCAGCTCCTTCGAGAGGCCAACGCCGCCCTGGACACCGCCAAGGAGGATGCCAAGAAAGCTCAAGACGAGCTCGCTCGAGTGGCGCAGGAGGCCGAGGCGGCTCAGCAGGAGGCAGGTGAAAAGCTTGCCCAAGCCGCGCGGGAGGTGGAGACCGCTCGACAAAAGCACGCACAGCTACAGGAAGTCTTTGAGCAGCTCAAGAAAGATGCAGCCACGGCGGTGCAAGCCTACAGGGCCAAGTGCCGGGATATGGAGCAGCTCCAAAAAGACAAGGCCGCCGTCGAGGCGTATACGAAAGATCTTCAGGCGGCGGTCACTCGAGAAACCGCCGAGAAGGAGGCTCTTGCGAGCGCGCTCGAAGCGGAGAAGAAGCGGGCGAGCGGCCTTCAGACGGAGGTGGTCAACTTCCGTCAGGTGGTGACGGAGAAGGACCTCGCCATCCAGGGTGCTGGCAAGGCCTACGAGGAGCTGCGAATGGAGAAGCGTGACGTCGAGCGCACTCTCAAGGGGAAGCAGGCCGAGCTCACGCAGGCGCTCGAGCGCGAGCAAGGGCTCTCGACCCGCTGCACCCGTAAGTAGTTCGAGCCTTCTAGCCTTCTTTTCCGTATGTGATTCTTGGGCGCTGCTCGAGCGCTTGACTCTCGTCGTTCTTTTCCAGGTCTGGAGGCGGACTTGGCGGCGGCACGTGAGGACGCCAATTCGGCCCACGCGCTGGCTGATGGCGAGATCTCGGCCAAAGCCCACATCACCGGCGCCATCGACACCCTCAGCGCCACCTGGGGTCTTGCGCCTGTGGTGGACGTCGAGGGGTCGGACGCCGGCAAAGGCTACGCCAGCCGGGTCGTCGAGCTCGGCGCTCATATGCGGGGCCGCGTCCGGGAGGCCCTCGTCTTTGCTGCGCGCCGGACCATGGCCATCTTCTACTCCGGGTTTGCTCTCTCGAGAGAGGCTGCCCAGACCGGGATGGAGGCCGTCGCCGGCGGCTTCACCTATACAGAAGACGAGCGGTAGGGTGGCGTGAACCCCCGGATTGAGCAGCTCAAGGTCGACGCCGAGGAGCCCGGGGCGCGTCTTGCCGAGAGCTTCCTGCCTGAGGTCCTTCCTCCTGATGTGGAGTAGTTTTTGACTGGCCTGCGAGCCAAGATTTGGGCAACAAGGCCCTTGTAAGAAAATACTTTGGTTGTGAAGTGGCCCGAGTGGCCTTTAAACATTATACTTATGTTTTGTGTAAGTGTGCCTTAGTTTTTTCTTTGTTTCTCGAGTTATCTTTTATCCCTTGCCTTTGTTTCTTTTTAACTAAGTGCGAGTGTCATGCTCGAATCACTTCGAGGGGAGATGAGCTGGGGTACCGTGGCTCGGAAGCGTGGGTGACCTTGGGCTCGACCGTCCCGGCTCTAAGGTCTCGAGCTGACGTACGCACTTAGTTTTTGCAAAAACTCAAGGCGGAAAGGGAAAAGAGTGCGTCGAGCGTTCTTGAAAAAACTAAGCGCGTTTTTTCGAGGACTTCAGGCCCCCCCCCCCCCGGTCTAGCCCCCGAGGGGGGCTTGACTTTGTGGAGACAAAGTCGAGCCCTCCTTGCATATGAACGAATTGAAAGTAATAAACAGACTCGTGGGGTCTTTATTCCTTCATATTGATGGTACATCTAAACGAGAAATGTACAAGGCATCGAGGCCTAGGGGAAAAGCGACGTAGCTGTTCGATGTTCCATGCATTGGTGAGGATCGAGCCGTCTTCGTCGGCCAACTTGTAGGTCCCCGGCCTCAGCACTTCGACCACGATGAACGGGCCTTCCCAAGGAGGAGTGAGCTTGTGGCGCCCCTTGTTGTCTTGTCGTCGTCGGAGCACGAGGTCGTCGACCTCGAAATCCCTCTTGCGCACATTCTTCTCATGATACTGTCGTAACTTCTGCTGGTAGTGCGCAGAGTGTAGGAGCACCGTGTCTCGAGCTTCCTCGGCTTGGTCGACGGCATTAGCTAGCCTTTCTTCGTTAGTCTGCTCGTTGTAGGCCTTGAGTCGGGGGGACCCGTATTCGAGGTCGGTGGGGAGGACGGCCTCTGACCCATAGACCAAGAAAATGGAGTGAACCCCGTGGCTCGGCTCTCGGTCGTCCGTAGACTCCATAGAATGGAAGGGAGCTCAGCCATCCACTTCTTGCCGTGCTTGTTGAGGCGGTCGAAAATCCTTGGCTTTAGTCCTTGGAGGATCATACCATTGGCACGCTCGACTTGGCCATTGGTTCGAGGATGGGCGACTGCCGACCAATTCACACGGATGTGGTGTCGATCGCAGAAGTCCAGGAACTGGGTACCGTTGTCAGTGATGATGACATTAGGCACTCCAAACCGATGGATGATGTCAGTGAAGAACTCGACCGCTCGTTCCGAGCGAATGTTGGTGATGGGCTTGGCCTCGATCCACTTGGTGAATTTGTCGATGGCCACGAGCAAGTGGGTGTAGCCTCCCGTCGTCTTTTTGAGGGGTCCGACCAGATCGAGCCCCCAGACCGCAAATGGCCACGTGAGGGGGATCATCTGGAGCGCGTGTGCTGGAAGATGCGTTTGCTTGGCGTAGAACTGGCATCCTTCACACGCTCGAACTAACTTGATGGTGTCAGCTGTAGCCGTGGGCCAATAAAAGCCTCGACGGAAAGCGTTTCCGACAAGGGTTCTTGGCGCAGCGTGGTGGCCACAAGCCCCCGAGTGCATGTCTCTGAGCAATTTCCTGCCCTCCTCGATCGAGATGCACCGTTGGAGTATGCCAGTCGGGCTCCGGCGGTAGAGCTCTCTATCATCCCCGTAAAGGACGTAAGTTTTGGCTCGACGTGCTAGTCGTCTCGCCTCCGTTCGATCCTCTGGCAGCTCTCCTCGAACAAGGTATTCGAGGAAGGGCGCTCGCCAATCTGCCGGTGGGCTCGAATCCCGATCGATCTCCATGACCTCGGCCCCCTTCGAGGGGGGCTCGGTCGTTGGAGCGGGCTCGATGACTGGTTCTGCTCCAGCCCCCGAGTCCCACTTCACAGATGGCTCGTGAAGATCTTTCGAGAAGACGTTTCGGGGGAGCGGCGCTCGAGACGACGCGATCTTGGCTAACTCGTCTGCGGCTTCATTGAAGCGTCTCGGGATGTGGTTGAGCTCGAGGCCGTGAAAGTTTGCCTCCAGTTTGCGTACCTCGTTGCAATACGCTTCCATTTTCTCGTCATGGCAGCTCGAGGCCTTCATCACCTGGTCGATGATGAGTTGTGAGTCACCTCGAGCATCGAGGCGTCGAATCCCGAGCTCGATAGCGATACGCAACCCAGTAACGAGTGCCTCATATTCGGCCATATTGTTCGAGGCGGCAAAGTGGATCCACAGCACGTAGCGCATGTGTTCTCCAAGGGGTGAAATGAAGAGTAGGCCTGCGCCCGCTCCTGTTTTCATGAGCGACCCGTCGAAATACATGGTCCACAGCTCGGCTTGAATCTGTACTGGGGGAAGTTGGACGTCGGTCCATTCAGCGACGAAGTCAGCCAGTACTTGGGATTTGATAGCCTTTCGTGGGGCGTACGTGATGGTCTCGCCCATGAGCTCGACCGACCACTTGGCGATTCGACCCATGACTTCCCGGTTCTGGATAATTTCTCCAAGTGGGAATGATGATACCACCGTCACCGGATGGCTAAGAAAGTAGTGCTGAAGCTTTCGACGGGTGAGCACGATTGCGTAGAGCAATTTTTGGATTTGGGGGTATCAAGTCTTGGCATCTGAGAGTACCTCACTAACAAAGTACACCGGCCGTTGGACGGGGAGCGCGTGCCCCTCTTCCTGCCTCTCGACCACTATAACCGCGCTGACCACTTGCGTGGTCGCGGCAATGTAGAGGAGGAGCGGCTCGGCGGGTTTGTCTGGTGTGGCTGGTCGAGGTGGCACGAGCACGGGAGGGGAGGTGAGCATGCTTTTCAGCCTCGAGAGGGCTTCCTCCACCTCGGGTGTCCATGCAAAATGCTCGGACTTTTTGAGGAGTCGATACAGTGGCAGGGCCTTTTCTCCCAAGCGTGCGATGAATCGGCTAAGGGCGGCTAGGCACCCTGTGACTTTCTGCACCCCTTTCAGGTCTCGAATTGGCCCCATCCGCATGATGGCCGTGACCTTCTCGGGGTTGGCCTCGATCCCGCGCTGGGAGACGATGTAGCCTAGCAAAGCATGCCTCGAGGCACTCCAAAGACACACTTCTCGGGGTTCAATTTGATGTTCTTAGCCTTGAGGCATCCGAACGTCAACTTGAGGTCCTCGACAAGGTTTTCGACCTTACGCGTCTTGACTACGATGTCGTCTACATACGCCTCAACCGTTTCTCCTATATGTTTGCCAAAAACATGAAGCATGCAGCGCTGATATGTTGCCCCGGCGTTTCGAAGGCCGAAAGGCATCGTGACATAACAGTACATGCCTACAGGTGTGATGAATGAAGTCGCGAGCTGGTCGGACTCCTTCATCTTGATTTGATGATAGCCAGAGTAGGCATCGAGAAAGGAAAGTACTTCACAACCCGCAGTGGAATCAACAATTTGATCTATTCGAGGCAAAGGAAATGGAACTTTGGGACATGCTTTATTTAAGCTAGTGTAGTCTACACACATCCTCATTTTTCCATTCTTTTTCTCTACTAATACAGGGTTAGCTAACCACTCGGGGTGATGTACCTCCTTGATGAATCCGGCCTTCTCGAGCTTCTCGACCTCCTCGCGGATGATCCTGCACTTCTCCTCGTCGAAGCGGCGCAGGCGTTGCTTGACAGGTCTCGAACCGGGACGGATCTCCAAGGCGTGCTCGGCGACACCCCTCAGTATGCCAGGCATGTCCGAGGGACTCCACGCAAACATGTCAGCGTTTGCGTGGAGAAAGTCGACGAGCACTACTTCCTATGAGATGTCGAGGGAGGCGCTGATGATCAGCGTCTTTTCGCCCGGGGAGCTCGGATCGAGCGGGATCTTCTTGGTGTCTTCGGCGGGCTCGAAGTTGCCAGCCTGTCGTTTTGGCACTGGGGCGGCGGCCTCGGCTGCCAGGCAGTCGAGTGTCTTGGCTAGCTCCTTGGATGCGACCAAGGACTCCCCATACTTAACACATTCCACGTCACAACAGTACGCGTGCTCGTATGTGGAGTCGACGGTGATGATCCCCTTGGGTCCTGGCATCTTGAGCTTGAGATAGGCGTAGTTGGGGATCGCCATGAACTGGGCGTAGCAGGGGCGGCCCAGGATGGCGTGGTAGGTCCCCTCGAAACCAGGTACGTCGAAAGTGAGGACCTCTCGACGGAAATTCGAGCGCGTGCCGAAATAGACGGGGAGGTTGATGCGGCCGATCGTGAGCGCCTTCTTGCCGGGGACGACACCGTGGAAGCCCGCGGCGCTTGGCTTGAGCTGCGCCCTCGTGATGCCGAGTAGCGCGAGCGTCTCCATGTAAATGATATTGAGGCTGCTGCCTCCGTCCATGAGGACCTTGGTGAAGCGAGCGTTGAGGATGATCGGGTCGACGACAAGAGGATACGCGCCGGGGTTGGTGACGTGCTCTGGATGGTCATCATGGTCGAACGTGATGGGGGCATCCGACCAGTCGAGAAACTGGGGCGTGGCGGGCTTCACAGAGAAGATCTCCCGGCGCTCGTTCTTCCACTCCCGACGCGACATCTGAGTTGTAGGGCCGCCGTATATCATATAACAATCGGCAATGGGTGGGAACCCATTGTTGCCATTGTCCTTGGCCTGATCATCAGCTCCCTTATCCTTCTTGTCATCGTCCTTGTCGATCCCGAACCGTTTGAAGTAGCCTCGAAGCATTCGGCAGTGCTCGAGGTTGTGCTTGACCGGTTCCTTGTGGTACGGGCAGGGCTGCTTCAACATCTTGTCGAAGACGGCCCCATCTGGAGGGGGTCGAGGCTTCTTGCGGTCGGCCGCGGCCACCTCGTCTTCCGCGACCACGCGCTTGCCTTGCTGGTTGCCCTTCTTCTTCTTCTGATTCTTCTTCTTGCCCTTGCTCGAGCCCTCACCGTCCCCTGGGGGCGGCGCGGGCTTGTTCCCAGCACCACCAAAGAAGGCTCCCACGGCCTCGTCACCGGCAGCGTAGTCGGCGACGACGTCCATGAGCTCGTCAACCGTCTTTGGGCGATTGCGCCCGAGCTCCCGCACGAGCTCTTTGCATGTGGTGCCCGAGACGAACGCCAGGATGACGTCGTGATCGGGAATGTGCGGCAGCTCGGTGCGTAGTTTGGAGAAACGTCGAGCAAAGTCTCTGAGGGACTCCGTGGCATTTTGCTTACAGTTGCGGAGATCCCACGAGTTGCCCGGTCGGATGTATGTGCCCTTGAAGTTCCCCTCGAAAATCTAGACCAGGTCGGTCCAGTCGTAGATTTGGTTGGGGGGGAGCTCCTCGAGCCACCGTCGAGCGGTGTCAGAGAGAAACAGAGGAAGCTGGCGTATGATTGCCTTATCCTCTCGAGCCCCTCCCAACTGGCAGGCCAGCCGGAAGTCAGCCAACCAGAGCTCTGGCTTGGTCTCCCCGTTGTATTTGACCACGCTCGTAGGGGGTCGAAACGGGTTGGGCAATGGTGTGCTGTGGATGGCTCGACTGAAGACTCGAGGGCCCGGCGGCTCGGGAGCCTGCCGGTCCTCGTCGCTGTCGTAGCGCCCCCCTCGATGGGCCTTGTAGCCACGGTCCTCGGCGCCCGCGGCCTTGCGTCGTCGATTGTCATTGATGTCGTGTCGCGCATCTTGCGGCGCGCGGTTGTCGAAGATGCGGTCTCGAGCGGGGGCCCTGCCGCCTCGAGGGGGTGCCTCTTGGTGGACGGAGCCCTCCCTCTCGTTCCGTGGTTGCTCTGGGGCCGCCTCGCGTTGTCTTGAGGCCGAGCTCTCGGCCTGCTGAACGGCCGCGACTTGGAGGAGCCCCTGGACCTCATCTCGTATCCGTAATGCGTGCGGATTCGAGGGTGCAGGCATGTCCCGTAGCAGCATGGCTGCCGCAAGGACATTTTGGCTGGCTCGAGGGAAATGGGCTGGCTCGATCGGCACCTCTGGCCGCCCATCGTTGACGATGCGGTTGAGGACGCCTCGCGCCTTTCCTCGAGCGCCTAGAGCTCGAGGAGGGGGAGGTTGGTTCTGCTCGAAGGCGCGCTTGAGCAGCTCCAGGTTTGCGCGATCCGCGTCCATCTTGGACTCGATTTCCTGGAGCTGTGCCCATTGCGCCACTCGAACATCGTCTTCAAGCCGTGGGTTGTTCTGCCCCTGTGGTGGCTCCTCGCGTGGCTCGATTACCTGCAAGGCTCCAGCCGCTGGTGTTCCGAGAACCGGCGTTCCGACGGGGCGACTGGCCGCTGCGGCGGCTGCCGCGGCGTCGTCCCCGGTCTCATCGTCCGACGGAACGTTGTTCTCGAGGCGAAAACATTCGCGAGCCGGGTCATAGCACCCTGAATCCGAGTCGTCGGAGTCGGGGTCAGCGCCGGACGAAGTCCAGGGCCTTCCCGTACTCTCCTCCTCGATCCAGCGGCGCATGTTCCCGACCGTGGTGCGACGTTGTGAGCCGGGCGCCCTATCAAACCCGCGGTCCACTGATGCCGGCCACACGATTTCCAAGTTCATGGTGGCACGCAAGAGGGGGCCAGGGGTTTCCTCTTGCGTCTCCATTGCTGACCGGATCTCGTTGGTGTACGTGGTGGCGGCGTTGGTGAGCCCAAACGGGAGCCTGCGACGGGCTCGATAGAGCCCGTGCGGCAAGAGGTTAGGCGACTTCGGCCGTGCGCATGCTCGAGGTGCCACGCCAGGCTCTCTCGGCGCATGGCGAACGTGAAGCCAGGATCCACGTCGAGAGCTTCCCGCCTACGTGCCACTCCCTGTCGCGCGCTCGGCACCCCTGCTGGGTGTGCCATGGTGTCCGGCTGGGAGGGTACGTCAGCAGTGTGCTCTGGACGCTGCGTGGGCAGGTGATGACGCTGGCGCTGGTGGCGCCTGCGCCTTGGTGGTGAGCCATGGTGGTGCGGCCTGCGCACGACTCCACCAGCGCGTGGGGGTGAAGCGCGTCCTCCACTTGGTTCACCGATCGAGAGCAGAGCCATGTCGTGGCCTGTACCGAGCGACACGAACTCTAAGCTCCCAAACCAGATCACCGTAGCGAACGGAAGCGAGGAAGTGGGTGATGCCATCCGGAAAATGGCGGGAATCGGGCGAAACACGCAGTACCCCTACCTGGCGCGCCAACTGTCGGTGTTTCGTACCCCGGGGGTATCACACCAACAAGTAAATTTCTAAGCGTGCTCCCTAATCCGGATGGTGATGCAAGAAGGACACAAGATTTTTATCCTGGTTCGGGCAAAAGAAAGCCCTACGTCCAGCGGGGGGAGGAGACTTGTATTATCTTGCACCTAGGTGCTCGTACAGGGGTGAGTACAAGGCAGTCCTGAGACTTTGCGAGTGAGAGCGTGAGAGAGTGTGTGAGGTGCGTATGAACTTGGGAACCTGGAAATGTGAGAATCCTTGGAACCTGCCCTAAACTAAGCCCTGGCATCCCCTTTTATAGGCCAAGGGGAGGCTCAGGAGTACAAGAGTTGGTAGGGCAATCGCAGGCATGACGTCGAGGTATGGGCGTCGAGTCGAGTAGCTGGAACTGTGGATTCCCTTCTTGATCCGGTTCGAGCCTGTGGATCCATGCTTTTATCCGGTCCGAGCCTGTAGCAGTATGGGTAAGGATGTCCTGGCCGCCCTTTAGCTGACGCGAGCTGATGCAATCGAGGCGTGGGTCGTGACGGCTTGCCCGGGAACCCCGGCGAGTGGCCGTCGAGGTGGGACGGACGGGTCACTGCGCGCCCTGTACGCCAGTCACGTCCGTCATCATTTCTCGAGGGGTCGGGGTATGCCTCGAGAGGTCGTCGACCCGAGCGATGGGACGGCACGACGTGTTTGATGGTACGGGGGTTTGACTATGGCGTTTAAAGGGGGTGTCGCACGTGGCACAGTGCGTGGCATGGCTCCACAGTGGCACCTGCCATCCTCGAATCCAGGGGATGGGCAGCGTAATGGCGGAGGCGACCGGCGCACGTCCCACTATTGCGGGCCCTGTAGCCATGGGGTTAGGCGGTGTTAGAGTACTTTGGCGCTGTTCGAGCCCTGTAGCCATGTGCGTGCGCTGGACAGGCAATTATTGAGGGCAGACTCGAGCGGTTGCTCGCTCGAGCGTTCTCACCCCGCTCGAGCGGTCGCTCGCTCGAGCGGTTTGCGCTTCCGTCTCGAGCGGTCGTTCGCTCGAGCGGTCTCCGTACTTCTTTCTCGAGCGGGCGAGTGGCTGCCGCTCGAGCTAGTGGGCCACGTTGTTTTTATGGGCCTGATCGTGAGCCGGCCCAGTACGGGGGAAATGGGGATTCTTTTTAGTCTGTTTCTGGGAGATTAGAGGTGGGAGTAAAGTTGGTTGGCCCATCTTTAACCCACCTAGTTTTGACCCCTAATCTAGGTACCCGACAGTACTGGTTCTAATTATTATTGTTTGTGCATGGGCGAAGGGGTTTTTTTTTACAAGCCTTTCTTATACATTTTTTCTTAAAGAATAACTGGAATGAAACTTGCTTCTATTCTGGTGGCAAATTAGATCCTATATATACATGGGCTGGGATGTACGTGGACCATTTGCCTGGAGGAGCGTGGTTCATCGCAATCAGACCGGTGTCGCGCTCGCAGCCATGTTAGGGTTTTGGATCCTCCATGCGGCGACCACCATGAAGTTCAAGCGGCGACGGCGGCGGCGGCAACGGCTCAAGGAGCCGAAGGACGTGGTGGATGCAGAGGTCCACAGGAGCATCCATGACGTCGCGGACGACCAACTTCGGCTCATCCTCCTCCGCCTCGACTCCCCGATCTGGCTCATGCGCGCGGCGTGCGCCTGCAAGCGGTGGCGACGCGTTGTCATAGACGGCGCCGACGAAGGCCGCTCCTTCCTGCGCCTCGCCAGCTCGATCCACCCACCGACCGTAGTCGGCCAGTACCAGAACAGCAGAGGCGATAATCGCTTCGTGCCCTTCACATCAGCCATCAACAACAGCCGCTTCTCCGTTGAGTTCCTCGTCAAGAACATGCGTTGGCACGTCGCTGACTGCTACGGTGGCCTCGTCCTTCTCCGTGTGCGCCCTGCATCGTATCCACGCTCCATATCAGACATCATCGTCTACGACCCGTTGACATGCCAACACCGGTTTATCACACGTCCGCCACCACCGAACGATCAGGTCAACAGAGTCTACTACGGCAGTAATGACACGTTATTGCTCCCCAGCGGCAAGGACGGCAAGATCTCCATATCGAATTTCAGGGTGCTGAGTCTGCTCAACATTGCCGCCTCCAACTCTAAGGCATGTGTATTCTCCACAGCTAACGGCGGCGGGTGGGACTGGCGCTTCCTTAGGCATTCGGCGGACGAGGACATATTTCGCTACGGCTACGGAGACATGTTGTCTGCCGGCCGCGCCGACGACGGATCCGTGTACATCTCAGTGAAGGTTCGTGGCTTGGGTCGTACTAGTAGGATCGTAACCCTTGACAGCACCAGCTTGGTGTTCTCCAGGGTCGAGATGCCATTCCGCATGCTGGACATGTCAAGTTCCGGTTCGTCAACATTGACCACCGTCGTCCATGGAGCTGACGTCCTTGGTCCAATTTCGCCGCCGACGACTAGCATCGTCCATGTGCACGGTGAGAAGCTAGAGTTGTTCCGCCAGGTCCATGGCAGCTGCGAGTTGGTCCTAGAGCACAGCATCCCCAACTTGTCGGTGGCAACACGTGGTCTCTCAATCTGCCTGGAGGAGATCAAGTGCATGGCGTGGATGACCATAGTGGGCGTTACCGTCGACGGTTCCACGTTTGCCATCTTGTCAGCAAGAAGTTTAGATTCTATAGATGACTTCCTCAATAATAGGCGCTGGTGGTTTTCTTTCGACATAAATACGATGGAGCAGAGGGTGTTGCCGCAGGAGCTCTATCGGGGCATTAGCGACATTTTTAATTACACGCTACCATGGCCTCAGTCCCTGCGAGCCTGCCCTTGCTATTAGCTATGGTATGGTGTTTTCCTCGTGTTTTCAGCAGGAGTATCAATTATTTAAATTTTATATGCTTGTAGAGTTAGACATTTCCAGTCCCATTCTAAAGTATTATTTTGGATACTTTTATTGCACGAGGGTGATTTATTTATGGCTTGTTACAATTAATCAAGTGTCGTCATTTCACTGTCTTTTGAACAAATGGCTGTTATGTGTTTGCACTCCATCCCACTCATTATTATTATTGATCGAAATTGTATTGTGATTTTAAATTACGGGAATATCAGGGTAGGACAAAGGGTTTCACCACTTTGTTGTTACTTTTTATACTACGGAAGGTTTTGGGATTTGTAATTTTTTTTTCACGATGCTTCTTTGTATCTACCTTGACTGTCTAGATTCTGTTTTGCACAATCAATTAGTTTCAGTTCTATTTGTAGCCGAACATTCCATTATATATTGCATTTTTCAGATTGTGGTTATCGTGATAGGTCGGTTATCACCCATCGGTTCATTTTTTTCTAGCAATAACTATCATGAAAATTGTGAATCAAAATCGATTTCTAAACTATCTGGATATATAATGATAATGGTGATCACATCTCGCCTATCCTCTTTAGTCTGGCCATTCTTGTTTCGGGAGCAAAGAACGATGGATAATTCAGAGACTTATTAGTACCTAATCAGTTTTTTTTTTTTGGGGGGTGGGGGGGGGGGGGGGGGGGGAGACTAGGAATCTACAACTAGTTCTGATGGCCTTCAAAAAACTGTGAGGACTGAAAATCAGTTTTCAAAAAAGTGAATTGTTTTGCTTCGGTAGGACTAAAAATAGAGGCAAGGAGTATGTGGAGCTTTTCGGTTGTGCAGAGGGGAGGAGTTTCCCGTTTAGATACTTAGGCATTCCAATGCATTACATGAAACATTCAAACTGGAGCTCAATAGAGGAGTGTGGCGATTAGTGGTAATCAACTCGGTTCTCTCAAGTCTTCCAATGTTCATGATGTCCTTCTTTCCAATCCCTAAAGGGCTGAGGAAAAGATTGGACTACTATCGGTCCAGGTTTTTCTGGTAGTGTGATGAGCATAAGAAGAAATACATATTAGTAAAATGTAGTATACTATATAAGCCACGATGTATGGGGGATTGGGAATCTTAGATTTGGAAACTCAGTGAAAGAATGTAAGGGATGGTTTCTATTGATCTCATCAGGTACATATATATATATACAACCACCGCACACATGTAGCCACACACGCGACACACACATGCAACCGCAAGTGTCTAGTCTAACTCATGCAACCACACAGTGCTTGGTCTAACAAGTGCTCGGTCTAACACTCCCCCACAGTCTTAACTGGCAGCACCGCAAACATTAAGACTCGACCTAAACTCCGTGAACACGGACGTCGGCAAACCTTTGGTGAAGACGTCGGCGTACTGGGACGTGGTGTACCAGCACGGTCCAGAATATCCAGCATATACTGCCGCTGTGAGAGGAACAAACTATCATGTTGGTGCTGAACGCTGACTCTAAGAAAATGATGAAGGGGTCCCGTATCCGACATGGAGAATTCCCGGAGAAGAGCTGCAATAATCTGCTAAAGAAGACTCATAGAAGAGGCCGTCAAAACGATGTCATCAACATAGAGTAGCAGAATAGCCATATCGGTGCCATGACGATAGATGAAAACTGATGTATCAGATTTTGCCTCAACAAAACCAATGGAGGTAAGGTGAGAGGCAAACCGATGATACCAGGCGCGGGGAGCTTGCTTCAATCTATAAAGGGACTTGTTCAGGCGGTAGACAAAGTCAGGTCTGTAGGAGTCAGCAAAACCAGTCGGCTGGGCGCAGTAGACGATCTCATTCAAGGTGCCATGAAGGAACGCATTCTTCACATCAAGCTGATGAATAGGCCATAAATGAGAGAGTGCCAGAGTAAGGACAGCCCCAACGGTTGCTGGCTTGACCACAGGACTAAATGTTTCATCATAGTCGATGCCAGGACGTTGCGTGAAACCACGAAGGACCCACCGAGCCTTATAGCGGTCAATAGTGCCATCTGACTCGAGCTTGTGACGAAAGACCCACTTGCCTGTGACAAGGATGACACCAGAAGGCCGAGGAACCAGGGACCAAGTGTCATTGGCTTGCAAGGCATCGAACTCCTCCTGCATAGCCTGGCGCCACACGGGATCCGCCAATGCAGAGCGGACCGAAGTTGGCACTGGAGAGAGCGCGACAGCCTAAAGATTCAGGCGGTCGACAGGGTGCCGCGTGCCGTCCTTGCCACGTGTGCGCATGCCGTGCACATTGGTGACAGGAGGGATCGCCTGAGGCACCGTGGCGGTGGTGCGGCCGAAGGGACGACTGGCGCCGCTGGCAACAACCTGAGACGGGGTGTCCTCAGGGGCCGCAGAGTCGGCCGACCCGGTAGGGGGCACGCCGTCGGGGGCAACCATGGATGGCGCGGGAGAGGGCACTGCCGAGGCACCAGCCGGTGGGGGTCTGTGTGCTAGCGCGCCGCCGCTGCCATCGGGGCTGCCAGGGGCGGCGTCCATGCCGCCGGGAAGTCGTGAACCTGCATACATAGCTCTTGACCCATAGGACAAAGAGGAATCATCAGCGCTGTCCAAAAAATCGAGTGTGGTGGGATCCTGGGGCGAAGTGGACATATCGGCGAAAGGAAACACCGCCTCGTCGAAGACAACATGTCTGGAGACGATAATGCGGTTGGAATGAAGGTCAAGGCACCGATAGCCCTTATGATCGGATGAGTACCCCAAGAAGACACACAAGGAGGAGCGAGGTGATAGTTTATGTGGAGCTGTGGATGACAGGTTAGGATAGCAGGCGCAGCCGAAAACACGAAGGTGGGTGTAGTCGGGTTGCACGCCGTGTAGAACAAAGTGGGGGGTGCGGCCGTCTAAGGTTTTTGTGGGGTGGCGGTTTAGGAGATAGGTGGCAGTGTGGAGTGAATCCGCCCAATAAACCGGAGGGAGACTGGTCTGAAAAAGGAGGGAGCGCACAATGTTATTTATGGTGCGAAGAGTGCGCTCAGCCCGCCCATTTTGCTGAGAGATGTACGGGCATGACAGACGGAGGACGACACCATGTGTGAGGAAGAACGTGCGGGCCGAGGAATGATCAAATTCACGGCCATTGCCGCACTGGACTGCCTTGATGGAGGAGTCGAACTGGGTGTGCACATGAGAGAAAAAATTAGTAAGAGTGGTAAAGGTGTCGGATTTGAGGCGTAGCGGGAAAGTCCAGCTGTAGTGAGTGCAATCATCAAGAATGTCAAGATAATATTTGTATCCAGAAACACTGACAACTGGAGAGGTCCAAAGATCACAATGTATTAAATCAAATGGGCGTGACGCACGCGAGTTTGACAGGCTAAATGGGAGGTGCACATGGCGACCAAGCTGGCAAGCGTAGCAAACATGAGTATCGTGGCGCTTATCACATGAAATAGCATTGGAACTAACTAGCTTGGACAAAGCCTCATGACCGACGTGACCGAGGCGGCGATGCCAGAGGGTGGTGGATGCTGTAGCAGTGAGGGCAGTGACGCTGGTGGTGCTGGTGGATGCTGGTGGGAAGAACGGGTAGTGATCACCCGTGCTATTACACCTGGCGATCACGCTCCGTGTCTGAAGGTCCTTCACAGAGAGACCGAAAGGATCAAACTCAATGGAACAATTATTATCGGTGGTCAAACGACGAACGGAAATTAAGTTCTTAATAATGCCAGGGGAAACTAGAACATTAGAAAGAATTAAAGGCCATTGCGAAATCGAAATAGAGTGAGATCCTACGGAAGTAACAGGAAGCGTAGCCCCATTACCAACAATGATAGATGAAGGATTTGATGACGAAGGAGGGTGAGAGGATGAAATTATACCAGCGTTGTTGACCATATGAGCGCCGGCACCAGAGTCGACGTACCAGTCGCTAGGTCCCGGAGGAGTCAGTGACATGGTGCTGAAGTTGCTGGCGAGCGACGTCGTGTCGAATGACCCCCCGTGCATGGGAGTCCACGACTGCTGTGGCGCCTGCTGCTGCGGTGGTGGAGCATAGGGGCCGCGCCATGGGTGTTGCCAGTGGGTAGGGGTGCGGCCAAAACTGCACTGTGCCCGCCCACGGGTTGTAGAGCATCTGCGGAGGCCCAGGCGCACCAGAGGGGTGCTGCCCTTGTTGTGGCTGCTGCTGCTTGTTTCCGCCACGGCCGCGACGGAAACTGGAGCGCTGGCCTTGGCCCTAGTTGCCAGTTGAGCCGCCTCCTTGTCCGACGTGGGCAGGGTACCCGCCGGGGGCACAGCCGTGGGAAGGTGGTGCAGCGGACGACGAGCCGGCGAGAAGGGCAGTAGGCGGCGTATAGTGGTAGACGTGCCGCCGGTGTCGCTAGCGATGTCATTGAGGTCAATCTCCTCGAGCAGCAGGATGGTGCGCGCCTCCGCGAAGGTGGGGAACGGCTGCCGCAGCTTGATGTTCGTCATCACGTGACGGAACTTTTCGCTGAGGCCGCGTAGGAGCGTGAGGACGAGGGTGCGGTCGCCGACCGGTCGCCGAACTCGCAGAGGGCGGTGGCCATCGTCTCGAGCTTGCGGCAGAAGTCCGTGATCGAAGACGATCCTTGTTTGACGGTGCGGAACTCCGTGGACAGCAGCAGGGCACGTGACTCGCGCTGTCCGAGGAATTCATCCTCGAGGTGCACCCAAGCGACGCGGGCGTTCGTCTCTTTCAACATTGTTGACTGCTGCACCCAGATCAAATACTGGAAGGTCGTCGACTGCCATGCTGGCCTCGTCCTCCTCCACGACAAACACGCCGTAGTGTCCGACCTCGTCGTTTGCGACCCGTTGACACGCAAGTACATGCGGATCTACAATCCGCCGGTGATGCCCTTTGCTGCTCAATACCACTTCGCAAACATCTTACTAATCGACGGCTACAATGGCAACACCTCCATATCAAATTTCCGGGTGCTGTATAGGGTAGTTGAAGGCAATGACAGAGTCCACCTCTACTTGTTCTCCATGGCCAGCGACGGCAGTGGTGGACACTGGCGCCTTCTGATGAGGCGGTACTTACAACTTGACGACCACTACCGTGACGACTTAGAGCGCATCGCTGGCCGGGTCGACGAATCTCTCTACCTCGGCTCGCAGGCTGGCATTGTGACAGTCCTTGACATCGCCAAGTTGCAGTTCTCCAAGGTCAATCTGCCGATCGACGTCAAAGAATCAGTTCCATACTATGTTGGCTCAACATTCGCCATCCTCCATGGTGCCACCGCCGGTCCTAATCCAGCCTTGCCATCCTCTCCAGCGGTGTATATCGTCCACGTGCACGGTCAAAAGTTGGAGTTGTTCCGCCATGTCCGTGCCAAGCAGGGCGGTGAGTGGGTATTGGAGCACACCATCCCCAAGCTGTCCAGTGCGACACGGGGCTGCCAGGCTACCCGGATGAGAAGTGGGTCCCATGGCTGGCAGTGGAAGTCATCGCCGGAGGCCCTGGGTTCGCCGTTTTGTTAGTATGGCTATCGGCGGAGGGCATGGCTTGGCAGTTCTCTTTCAACGTGGACACAATGGAGCTGAAGGCGATGTCCAGTGAGGCCGTCGTCGTTGCCTATCGTGGGACGACTGTGACCTCCGCCTGCACCTACACGCTGCCATGGCCTCAGTTCTTGCGGGCCTGCCCTTACTAAAGATTACATATATACTATGTTACTATGTATTCGTGCTTTGGTTCCAAGGAGTATCTTGCGATCAAATCTTTTATGAAAATTAAACTGTTTGGTCATGTGAAATGTGAGATAGTGAAAAGGTCATTTTCTTTGTATTAAAATTAAACTGCCCTAATTTTGTATTAAAATTGCAAACTGTACAAATGCAGGTGCAAAGCCAAGAGGCCCAGAAAGAAAACAAGAGAAACTACAAGAGAAAGAAGGTGCAGAAATGTAGAAGAAAGAGTTACAAAGCTTGAAAGAAATTGCAGAACTACAAAAAAAAATGAACTGAACTAAAAACATTTTGAATAACTGAACTAAAAAACATTTTGAATATATTAGAATTCTCAATTTGATGATCTTGTTCTTGCAGCTGGTTGCTCCCAAATTTGTGTCTGTGTTTTGATAACCAAACACCTTTGTTTCTTTTTGCTAAAAAAAACACCTTTGTTTCCTGATTGTTCTATGTTTCTAGAGATCTAATGTTTGTACTACAAATTATGTTTGATTGCTTGTCAAATACTCTTCTGTTTTTTGACTACCAAATATTTGAGGCAATTATTGCAATTAAAATAGTTGCAACTTCAGTACCAACTTGTACTAATTGATTTTTTTAATGCCATCAGGGTTGTTGAGCCATGTTCGTGGCTTGGTCTAGTGCAAAACGTGAGCATCTCCAACAGTTTGTTAAAACTCACTTGACAAATCTATAGTTTTGCCAAGTCTCAAAATCAAATGCCAAGTGAAAAAAAAAGGTCTTCTCCAACAGTTTGTTGTTTGGGCTTGGCAAAAGGACTTGGCATCCTAGAATTTTTGCCAAAATCAGAAAATTGAGCTTCCAATAAGTTGGCAAAACTAATTGGCAAATTGGGTAACTGCCGCGGCACGTGATGCCAAGCGACCCGAGTACGCGGAAATATGTGCTGGGAAGGGGGAAGGATGCCAAGTTACCCAATTTACCATCTAGTTTTGCCAATTTGTTGGAGCCTTAATTTTATGATTTTGGCAAAAATTCTAGGATGCCAAGTCCTTTTGCTAAACTGTTGGAGTTGCGCTGTGCATATGGACATTTGAATCTGAATAGCATATGTTCAACATTTTACTCTAGCATTTGGGAAAAGGTCCTCTTATTATGATATTATCTAATCTTGTCATCTGGTTCCCTTATCTCGGCACTTATTTCCTGCTGCACAAGAGCTGTGACGACATTTTGCTTCGACCTGTCCATGTCACGATGCCTGCCAGTAGATTGAACTGTCAGAGATTAATTAAAAGTAGAGGCAAAATTCGACATCCTCACAGCCAGTGGCCGAGCCAAGGCTCACCTGCCAAACACATGCATACTTACGCTACTTATAGCATATATTATACATGCATACGTACACTACCTATAGCCGATTATACATGCATATGGTGATGCCGTTGAAGAAATACAGTGTAGCATGGAGATCTTAAGTCATTTTGATGCATGCTGTGGAGAGTGCATGTGTGAAAAAGCAAAAAAAAAAAAATTCAAAGTATCCGTACCAAGTGGATTTTTAGTATTATGTTGCGTCACGCCCAGGCTCTCCCAAAATCGTGGCTCCACCACTGCTCACATCAAAACCTTTGCCAGGATTTGCCAATACAAGATCAACCTTCCTCACCATGGACAGCTAGCAAATTGAATTCTTAAGACAAATTTAATTTCGAGTAAATTGCGTCGGCAATACAGAAAAAACTATACACGTGGGTGCAAATTACCCCAGTAACTTTTAATTTGCTCTATGTGAAACAAGAACTTGTCATCTTGGTGCGTATACGGTCCAAAATACAATTCCTTAAGGGTGAACTTTTTCTGAATACAAATATAGTTTCCTTACTTAAGAGCAGGGCTTAATAATGAACCACCACTAAAAATAGTGGCTGAACATGTCCCTAATCTTGATAAGATGGATCGGTTCCAATTCAAGGTAACCGAGCAGACCATAAAAGATTCTTTATCTTTTTTTAGGGATTTGGTTTTTGAGAAACGCCCTAAATAAAAGTCCAATTTTAGGAACAGACTAGCACCGACGAGGGCTGCTTTGCTGGGCTGATACTGGGATGTGGATGGCCCATCATTATTACGATGGCATGCAGATGCAATTCCACGCTGACAAAAAGTTTACAAACGTGTTTGCTCGCTCGCCGTGGCATTAGAGCTTCGAATCCAATCTTCTAGGGCGCCCACCCATGGAGCGGCGGCTGCAACAGCGCAAGACCAAGAACGCAGCGGTGGCGTCGGGGGAGGAGCCGAGCTATGCTGGCATCCATGACGTCCCAGAAGACCTGCTCAGACTGATCCTCCTCCGCCTCAACTCCCCGATCTGGCTTCTCCGCGCGGCGTGCGCCTGCAAGCGGTGGCGTCGAATCGTCACCGACGGCGCCGACAACGGCCGTGCCTTCCTCCGTCTGGCCAGCTCGCTCCACGCGCCTGCTGTCTTGGGCCAGTACTACCGCCGCAACTTTGATATGGGCCAGGCCTTCGTACCCTCGTCACCGCCGCCGCCCATTGTTGACAGCCGCTTCTCCTTCGACTTTCTCCCCAGTACTTTGAAGTACTGGAACATCTCGAACTGGAAGTTTGTCGAATGCCACGGCGGGCTCGTCCTCCTCCGCAATATATACACATCAGACCTCGTCGTCTGTGACCCGTTGTCACGTCAATACCAGGGGATCTGCAGCCCGCCGGTGCCGGAGCCGGACCGCCTTACAGACGACTGCTGCTTTCCCGATGTTTTTCTACTTGACGGCAACGACGGGCACATCTCAGTGTCAAATTTCAGGGTGCTTTTCTGGTCTGACGACCATGTCATCAAACGTTCCAGGGCCTACGTCTTCTCCACAACAGACGGCGGTGGGGATTGGCCTTTACCGAGGGAATCAGAGTCCCACTACTCTTACCGCTATGACAACTCAGGTGTTGTCGCTGGACGGGTCGACGGATCTCCCTACCTGAGCATGGTGACCGGCAGCGTGATTGCCCTCGACAGCGCTACATTGGAGTTCTCCAAGGTTGATCTGCCCATCCGCGTGAAGAAGTCGTCACTTTCTTCAATCTGCAAACAGCAGTCGACGTTTGCCATCGTCCATGGCAGCGCCGGTCCTGATTTCACCTCGCCGAGAACGACAGCGTGCATCATCCATGTGCTTGGCGACGAGCTGGAGCTGTTCCGACAGGTCCATGGCGGATGCTGGAGCACAGCATACCCTCCCTGCGGGTTGCGTCTAGAGGGTTACCTGGCTACTCCAACTATGGGTCGTGGCTGATGGTGGACGTTACCCCCGGTGACACTGGTCTCGCCGTCCTGAAAGTATACTATGGTAGTATAAGGAGGTGGTGCTTTGCCTTGGACGTAAACACGATGGAGCTACAGGTGCTGCCAGATGAGGTTGCCCATCGTCGTGAGCTCTATCCGTGGGAGACTTTCAACTACACGTTGCCATGGCCTCAGTTCTTGCGTGCTTGTGCTTGCCCTACCTAGGCCACGAGTGTCCCAGCTCAGCAGGGCCAACTTTGCTTAGAACCTGCATCCATCTTGCTTAGAACCAGCATCCATCTACTTTTATATTCCCTTCAAAAAAAATCTACTTATTTATAACATCATATATCAGTTTGTTTCAGACGTTTAAAAAAGGAACATTTGGGGGGCTTCCAAGTTCCAATGTATGCAAGAGTAATTTATTTGCCAGAGTGAACTTAGATTGCCTCTGAACCAGCATCCATGTACTTATTTGTGAACTTACCACATTTTTGGAGAAATGTTGCTTCTATAAATCCAGCCAAATTTGAGATTGGTCGATTCCTCAAAGTATGAGATGTGCATTATTTAGATATATATAGAGAGAGAGCATGTGTGTTAACTAGAAATTTATAGAGCAACAGATGAAAAAAAGGAAATTTATAGAGCGAGCGAATATGCCCCTTGTATATCAAATTGTATTTTAGAGGCAGAGTGACTAGGATCCTAAACAACTTCCAATGCCGTATCTCTGCTGCTTCTGCTCCTTGGCTCTTCATCATTGGTGTCTAGCTAGCCTCTCTAGCGCGCCTAGCATGTACTTCCATACCCGCAAACAGATCCACTTGCCTGCGTTGGGGCTCTAGGGCAAGGACCTCCAATCGAGGCGCCCTCCTACGGGCACCGCCCACCCTCCTCACCCAAACTCATGGCGGTCCTACTCATCGAACCTGCAACCATCCTCCGCATTGGCAATGCTTTGTGAGGAGAATGAAAGCGAGAGAGTAAATGAGGGCCGGTAGCTAGGGATGCAAGTCGTCGGCACACAAACCAATGTACTCCCTCCGTCCTGAATTAAAGAGCATCCTGGCTTTTGGTTGGTGTCCCTAAATATAGTGCATTAGGGAGACATGATGATATTTTTTCCTTAATAAAAATAGTGCATGATTGTGGCTGATTGTTGTTTCCATGTTTTGTACAAGGAAACGTAGATTGCTCCCAACAATCATGCAGAATCGGATCAGATTTAATTATATTAGAAAGTTAAATGATGGGTATATGCGTCTATTGTCATCTCTCTTATTTTGTCTTAAAATAGCTAGGATGCTCTTTAATTCAGGACGGAGAGAGTATATGCTTAATTTTACAGGTTGTCGCAAGAAACCAACAAAACTAAGCATATATGTGAGTTCGCAAAACCAACTCGCTTGCATCTCTAGTGGTGGCTTGGCATTTATTGTATGTAGAGAGAGATCAATAGACGAGGGAGAGACATGGAGAGGAATGTTAGCATTACCCTAAGTCCTCGCCTTTGTCAAAAAAGGAATTCAATTTTACTTTGGACCAAAGTCAAATACTTTTCTGTTTAATTATGTATACAAAAAATAATATTAACTTTTATGCCTTCACATATGTTTTTTTATGAAAATATACTACTCGATCCATCCTGAAATGTAAGGAATCGAGGCAAGTTTCGGACGAAATTAGAAGTGTGACAAAATATCAATAACCCCTCAGTAATGAGGAGGGGTGCAAATTATTTTGCTTATCAATGATCTTCTCGTTCAAGAGCCGGAGTATTGTATTTCAGCTATACTTCTATGGATGGATTCATATGGCCAATAATTTGATTTCACCCTTAGTGTCAAAATACAACAGATGAGTGCCCACAACCATCATGCTATGAGAAGATTCTCCACAAATTTACTTTGATGGTTTTAACTCGGGAGGGGGAGGGGGGGCATGACATATGCATTTTAAATTTATCTCATGGATATGACAATATGATTAATCAGCTTGTCAATAAGGCCAAGGTGTTGGTATATCACTATTTTTCCACAATGGTGTTGTTTGGGACATCAAGCCAATTGAACTTACTTTGCAACATCATTCAAGCCAAATGTGAAGTTCACCTATTCGGCTCGGGAATATTGCAATCCACGGAGACAAAAACATGTTAACACTTTTGATTTTTTTAGGGGATGTTAGTACTTTTGATGATTCTTTACTAGTGACACCGCAATTTGCTAATTTTATTTACTAGTTATTAGATAAACCTAATACCCAAACCCAAAGTACAGAGGTGCATGTTTTAGCAGGAAGCTGTATGAGATGAGATCCGATCCTATACATGGGCTGGGCTGGATTTGGAAAGCGACGCATAGCATTCCATATATAGATCCAAAATTCGCTGCGGTTGGGGCTGCCTATTTATATTAGCTCGGTTCAAGCCGCCGTTCTCGGAGGAACGTTAGGGTTTCCGACCCTCCACGCCGCGCGCCGCCCATGGAGCTGGAGCGGCGGCCGCCTCGTCGTTGGCGGCAACGGCGCAACGACCGGAAGGTGGTGGTGGCGGAGGATGCGAGGACCATCCACGACCTCTCCAACGACCTGCTCTGGCAGATCCTGCTCGGCCTCGACTCCCCGCTCTGCCTCATCCGCGCGTCCTGCGCCTGCACGCGGTGGCGCCGTGTCGTCACCGGTGACGACGCCGACCAAGGCCGCACCTTCCTCGGCCTCGCGAGGTCTCTGCACCCGCCCACCATCGTCGGCCAGTACCGCAACCACGACGTCGACCACCTGTTCGTGCCCTCCTCTCCTCCAACGCCCATCGACATCAGCCGCTTCGCCGTCGGCGACCTCATCCTCCAGAAGTCACAATGGACCTGGCACGTCGCCGACTGCCACGGTGGTCTGGTCCTTCTCCGCAGGATATTTGAGCATCAGGAGCATGCGCCAAGCCTCATCGTCTACAACCCATTGACACGCCAACACCACGCGATCTACAGTCCGCCTCTGGTAGAGGAGGCTACTGATAGCCACGGCGTTCCAGACATCTCCTTGCTTGATGGCGGCGATGGCGACATCTCTATATCGAACTTCAGGGTGATCTACCGGTTCCTTGCTGCCCGCGCCGGTGCCCCTGTGACATGTGTATTCTCTACAGACAACGGCTGGGGCCAGAACTGGAGCTTCCAGAGGCAGCCGGCAGACGCTGCGACCGGCTCCATAGGGCAGTTCGCTGGCCGCGTCGACCGATGTCTGTACGTGGGCTTGCAGATGGGCAGCGTCATCGCCCTCGACAATGCCAGCTTATTGTTCTCCAAGGTCGAGCTGCCCATCCGGATCCGATTGGACACGTCGTCGTCAATCCGTCGTCTGTCGACGTTCACTGTCGTCCACAGCGGTGGCCGCCGCCTCGGTCCCACTACTCCGTTGAGGACGACGACTACTAGAATCGTCCACGTGCGCGGTGTGGAGCTAGAGCTGTTCCGCCGGGTCCATGGCACCAGCGGCGAGTGGGTTCTGGAGCACAGCATCACCAACTTGTCGGAGGCAACACGGGGCCTCTCGATCTGCCTGGACAAGTGCATGCGGGTGGAATGGAGGACCATGGTGGACGCCATCGTCGAGGACGGCGCTGGGTTGGCCATCTTGTCTGCACGTTCATGGAGTGGCGACGCCGGGAGATGGTTCTTCTCTATCAACGTACACACGATGGAGATGCGGGTATTACCAGAGGAGCCCAACCGTGTATTGCCGGACGAGCGCTCCAGTCGTAAGATTTTGAACTACACACTGCCGTTGCCTCGCTTCTTGCGGGCTTGTCCTTAGCTATGGGCTATGGCGTTTTGCTTGAACTTGATTTACTTATTATCAATATCGCACGAACTATTTATGTCATTTATTTAGATGTTCCCATATCTGTATATATGCTCTCTCCGTTTTAATAAATTGCCTATCGTATTATTTTTGTCTTAATTAAGACAAACATATCTAGTACCTTAAATCATTAATTTCAATCAATGTAGATTTAGGTCCTATTTGGTTCCTAAGGACTAGGGACTAGGGACTAAATAGGGACTAATTAGTAGTCATTTTATCTGTTTGGTTCAAAGGACTACAGAGATGGATAATGACCAAAATACCCCTCCTCCTTGTCTCCATCTCCTTCATTCGTCCCATGCCTGACTGCTCTTCCTTGCCGCGCCCCGCTGCCCCTGCGACCGCCTCCGATAGCCCCGCCCCCCCCCCGCCCGGAGGCTGCCACCGGCGGCTACGTACCAGTTGTGCCCGGCTCTCCGGCTTCTCCACCACGCCAAGAAAAACCTCGGCGATTTCCACCCCTCTGCTCCGCCACCGCATTGCCTGCCGGCGAGCGATGAGCTAAGCCAAGCCACCATGTCCGCGACACCGGAGTACTTCCTAGAGGCGCAAGGGGGGACGTCTTCCTCAACATGCCCCCGCAGCTGGGTCGGGACACAGCCGCCGCCACCGCCGGGGAGCACGGCGAGGGGTTGGGCTGCAGCCGCCACCGGTGGGTAGCGCAGCGCAGGGTCGAGGCCCAGCCGCCGCCGGTGGGGAGCGCGGGGTAGAGGCCCAGCCGCCGCTGTTGGGGAGGATCTCGCCGAGGGGATCGCCTCGCGCACGGCCGACAACGGCTTCATGTGCCAAGGCTATGATGCTGGGCGGCGTCGACGTCGCTTCACCTCGCTGGGCAAAGGAGCTCGCCGGGGAGGGCGCGCAGCGCCGGATGGTGAAGCTTTCGGGAGCGCATCTGAGTCGCGCGAGAGAAGCACAGGAGAAGAGAGAGAGAACACTCCATGTGGGGTCCGCGATTGACGAGAAGTAGGTGGGTCCAACCTGAGCAGTAGTCCAAATTAGCACCTCTTGAGGGGCTAATGGACTAGAGACTAATAGTCCCTTTTTAGTCCCAATGTTTGGTAATTTAGGGACTAATTTGTAGTCCCCGGTCCCTGGGAACCAAACAGGGCCTTACAACATGGGCATTATTATATTATATAACTAGTTTTGTAAATCTCAAAAAAATAAAGAAATCTAAAAATATAAGTCATATATTGTTAGGCAACGTATCATATGCAACCCAGCTTCGTGTGCAACCTATGCAACCACCAATTAAGGCCACAAGATTTAGATCCAACGTCTGAGATTTTTTTCATTTAAACCCCTCCACCTGTGGGCTTCAAATCTAACTTGTGTGTATTCTGGTAAAAACGACCAAATGAACAGGGCGTATGTTTATAGGTCGTTTTTGGTTGGCTGATTCTCGTTGCTGCTGATTTATTGTGAGAGAAAAACACTGCTGAATCACTGGCTGAAAGCGCTGATAAGAGCAAACGAACAGGACGATAATATGTTCTTGTTATTTTTTTTTGAGGAAACCGAAGGGGCCAAGGCCCCGCAGAGATTTTATTGCAGGAAAACGTAACAAAATTACATGAAAAAAATACAAGAAAAAACAGGGAGGGGGAGGGGGAGGAACTAACAGAGGCCTAAGGAACTTTAAAAGAAGAAAACAAGATAAGAGCTAAGAAAAAATCTAAGAGAACTGGTTGAGCCATTGTCTAAACTCTTGCAAGTGACTAGGTTTAACTCGTAGAGCAACCAGGTTTAGTTCATGGAGAAAGATAGCCTTGCAATCATTGATTGTCCACTGAACACCATTGAAAATTGCCTCATTCCTTGCTTTCCAAATTACCCAGCAGATCAAAACCACTGCCACCATAAAGAATTTGTTATGAAGCTGGATGTTGATAGCCTGTATATTTGCAAAAGTATTCTCTTCTGGCATGACTTGAATACCAAAAGTCCCCCAGCAGTCTTGTGCAAATTGACATTGCCAGAACAGGTGTTCCACAGTTTCTTCTAATTGTGTTAAACAAATGGCACAGTTGAAGGATTCCAAGTGCATTTGCTTTCTTCTCAGGATATTCCTTGTGCTGAGTCTATCTTTAAGCAAGAGCCAAAAGAAGACCTTGTGCTTTGGCTGACAAGGGGATCTCCATAGGAATCTGAAAGCTTGATCTACAGGATCTGTATTGCTCATCAATCTTTTGTAAGCACTGGAAGATTCGAAAAAAGTGGCATTACCAGGTCCCAGCCAAAGGTCATTGGAGTTCTCCTCAATGGTCAGGTTCTGCAAGGTTTCTTGAATGTCTAGGGCCTGATCATAGGCAATTTGTGATAAAGGCAGGGAGAAGAGATTTATGAATGAAGAGGAGGTAGCAGCCTTATGAACTAAAATGTTCTTGTTTATAGCAAAGGAAAAGGCCTGAGGGTGCTGCTGTTTCAATTCCTGTTGGTTCCACCGATCATACCACAAGAAGCAGGTGTCACCTTTGTTTATCTGAACATTCATCATTGACTTGAAGCTTTCAAGCAGTTTAGTGATGTCACGCCACCAGAAAGAGCCTTTTTTGGTGGTACCTGGTAGTCTTCCATTTTTGTAGTGTTTTTCCCACACAATGTTCACCCAGGGGATGTCTTTCTTATTAAAGAACTTGTCTAGATTTCTCATTAGCAGGGCCTGGTTCTGAGTTTCCAGATTAATGATCCCCAAACCGCCATCAGCTTTTGATTGACAGACCATTTGCCAAGCTGCCTTTGGGAAGTATCCTCCATTCACATTGTTGCCTCTCCAAAGACAATTTTTCCTGTATCTATCAATTTGCTTTATGACAGCTTTTGGTAACTCAAGGGTGCACATGTAAAAGGTAGGAAGAGCACCGAGCACAAAGATTTGTGATCTCGGAGTCTTCCAAATTTTGATTAAGCATAGAAGACACCCCTCCCAATCTTCTCTCACATTTATTAACCAAGGGCAAGAAGTCCACAATTCTAGGTTTTGTGGTTCCCAGGGGCAATCCCAAATAAGTAAAGGGCAGAGTGCCTTTAGCACATCCAAAAGTTCTTGCAAGCATGTCCAGCTTGTCATCAGATAAGTTGATTGGTAACATCACTGTCTTGTTATAATTGACTTTTAGGCCAGTTGAATCAGAAAAGTTCTGAAGAACAGTCTTCAAGAAGAACAGCTGTCTTTGGTCACCTTCTAGAAATATCAGGGTGTCATCAGCGTATTGCACAATTGGAAAATCTGTTTCAGATGAGATTGGGATTGGTAGATTGAGCAAACCCATTGTTTTGGCCTTGTTTACTAGAACCTGAAGAAAATCAGCTGCCAGCACAAACAAGAGTGGAGACAGGGGGTCACCTTGCCTAACACCTCTTCTACAATGAATCTTTTTCCCAGGTTTCCATTTAGAAGGACATGAGAAGTACCAGAGGAGAAAATATTTTCCATCCATGAGATCCATTTCTCCCCAAATCCATGAGCTTCCATTATTTTTGTCATAGCTTGATGCTCCATTTTGTCAAAGGCTTTTTCAAAATCAATCTTGAGAATCACTATCTCTTTTTTGAATGATGGCATAAATGGATGTATTCAAATGCCCATCCCAAACAGTCTTGGATAGTTCTTGTTCTGATGAACCCATATTGGTTTCTGTGGATCAGAGGTATGATTGCAGTCTGAAGCCTGTTTGCAAGCAGTTTGGTGATCATTTTGATAGAACCATTCAGAAGAGAGATTGGCCTAAAGTCATTCACTGTTGTTGGAGATTGACATTTTGGCACAAGAGTAATGAAAGAAGAGTTAATACTTTCCAGGCAGCAGTCATTGTTGTAAAAGGCTTGACAGAGGTTGTAATAGTCTTGTTTAATAATTGACCATGAAGCTTTGAAGAATTCATTATTGAAGCCATTTGGACCTGGGGATTTATTATTTGGTAGAGCCCTGATGACTGCATCAATCTCATCATTTTGGAAAGGGGCTTCAAGGACTAGAAGGTTGTCTTGTCTTTGAATTAAGGAGTGTGGGTCTATTGTAAAGCCGTTGAACTCGAAATCCCCAATCTTTGCTTGAATTCTTCCCAGATAATATTTTCCTTGGCTCTGTGATTATGAACAGTGACACCTTCTGAATTGATCAATTCATTAATCAGGTTGTTTCTGTGTCTTAAGGTGGCATTAGCATGAAAGAATCTAGTGCCTGCATCTCCTAACTTGACCCGCCATCGTTCCTCTCGCCTTTCCAAGAGGTTGTTTGCAGTTTTCTCGCTTGTCCAGCAGTTCTAGCAAATGGTTTTCCGTAATCTTTTTGAAATTCCATTCAGCCTAGACCGAGATCTCTCCATTCACCAATGTTTCAATGAAGAGAAGTATTGTCTTTGTGTTAGCAATCACGCTTTTCAAACTTCTCATTGAAGCATGCCAGTTTCCGAGAGCTTTTCTCGTAGATTTCAGTTTTGCAAGAATGATCTTTGCCTTGTCCTCTGATTGGCCGGAAGGTTCCAGCTTTGATTCAGATATCTTGAAAGCCGTAAGCTCAACCAGAAATTCTCAAATCTAAATGTAAAATTTTTTGGGATAGCAATTGAGATATTAACAATACATGGGCAATGGTCGAGGGCAACATATCAAGAGCACTTACTGATATTGTTGGGTAAGTAATCTCCCAACTATTAGAGATGAAGACCCAATCAAGTTTTTCCATTAGGGGAGGGAACTGCATATTTGACCAAGTGAACTTTCTTCCCTGTAATTGAACCTCATTCAGCCCAAGTTGACTTATTGCAGAGTTGAATCTGAACATATCATTTACATCACCTCCTTCTCTGTTTCTGTCTTCAGGTCTCCTGATGAAATTAAAGTCCCCCAGGAAAATCCAGTCTTTATCAGGGTCAATCTCGAATGTTTTTGAACCAATCTAGGAATTCATTTTTGCCTTCACCAACAAGGACCATAGATGCCGCTTAAAAACCACTTACTGTTGTCATGTCTAGAGCAGAATTCCGAGTTAAAGAGAAATTGTTTGATCCTTGATATGTGCCATTAAACATGGCACCTTTCCAGATAACCAGAATACCATCAGAAGCCCCCACAGAGGGCAAGAATTCAAAACAATCAAAGGAAGCAGGAAAAATTGCTCTGATGAAAGCCAGATCAAAGCTATTCTTTTTTGTTTCCTGCAAGCAAATAATGTCACAATTTGCTTCAAGCACCTTATTTTTAATTGGATTCCATTTCCAGGAGGAGTTCAATCCTCTCATATTCCATGACATAACTTTCCATTGCCTGCTTGAACTATGATTCATAAAACCCAAGCAAAAGAAAACAGAGGTGACAAATGCATAACAGATGTCATAACTGAGCTGAGCCACCACAAGTTAAGCCAGGTAACAAGAATATTAAGGCAACTGAAATAGAAACGGCCAACACTGGCCTTCCCACTAACTTCTGGCTTTGGTTTGAGCATGTCTTTAGGACAACCGAATAAAAAGTACCGCGATCTCTTACAAAAGCCGTCAATATATGACAAGTTCTTAATAATAGATAACCGAAAGGAAAAGGACACAAACCTATCCTAGGTGCCGCTTGCTTCCTCATCCCGACCCTCGCTGTCCTTTCCTCCTGATTTGCTGCCGGCATTGGCATTCTTCTTTTCAGCAGTTCTGCCTCTTTTTGCCACCGGGCTTAGCTTGGTGCTGGCCTTGAGAAGCTTTTCCTCAGACAGTCTTCCACGTTGATGCCGCAAAACCTGGAACCAAGGTTTCTTATTACTTTTGCGACAAGGTCGGTGGCTCACAGGTTTGACATTTTTTTGTGGAGTGATCATGCTTGTAACCATTTTTGTTTGCCTGAACTCGGCTGCTTCTACGTACCTTACTTTCCACCACAGGAGATGCCCTTTTCTTGCCGCGTTTAGAGGTCCCGCATGTAGCTCCTTGTTCGATAGCCGTGCTTCCTTTCCTAGCACTGTTCTTCAACCAAGACCTCCTTGGTTTGTTCTATCAAAGAAGGGGTGAGTGCGATTCAAGCGTACAAGAACTGGAACTAGAGGGGTCATCTTGTGAGAGGTTGGTGCGAGTAAGACCGAATCGTAGATCTCATTACCTTCGCACGGTTTCCTCGTAAGATTTCCTTCCCTTTATTGCCTTCGTGGACGTGCTCGCACTCGTGCATTCTCGTATGTGAGCAATCGTGTCTGTAATTTGTCGCTAACTCTCGTGGAACAGCAGAGATGAAGTACCTTGGTTGTCGATAAGAGAACAAGCACCGTGGAGTCAAGATACTCTTGGCCCACCAAAGCTACCTGGTGACAACAAGCATTGAGAAGAAGGGAATCCAGGGTAAAGGAATGTCCGTCCATGTACATTGGCATTACCTGAGCAAATGTTTTGGTTCCAGAATTTGATAGATTTAGCATCACCAAAGAAATTTCCCATTGTTCTTTCCATCTAGAATAGCCTCGACATCGAGCTTGTAACTGGGAGCAAGCATTAACCCCACTCGCAGCTCATTGATCTCGGTTATCGCAAGGTGATCAATCTCCCGTATTGTCGTAAAACCAGCTCCACATTCTCCGTTCATCACAGGGACAATGTTGTCCCGAACTTGATTAGCTTGGTTGGCTGCTTGAGCAAGCAAATTGAGCCCTTCATTCTCGTGATCAAGATCGCCAGGAAGTGTTCTTCAACTTCCACCAGATTGTCCACATTTTCTGCAGGGTTTGGGAGGGGCTCATCATCCCCTTGCTGAGCCAGCTGATTGACTTGTTCTGCTTCCATGGGATTGACCATGTACTGCTCAATTTAATTTTCATTTTCATTCAGATTTGCTTCTGCTTCCATTGGATTGGGCAGAAACTCTTCTCCTTCTCCTTCACCTTCAGGCCCCTCTGGGTCTTCTTCTTCTCCCATAGGGTTAGGCAGAAAGTCCTCTTCCTCATTTACTTCCAGATTGTCTTCATCTTCTAGTGGATTGGGCAGAAACTCCCCATCCTCATTATCCCACTCATTTTGCATTTCCATCATTTCTTCATCATTCATGAGCCGATCCTCCGGTATCTCTTCAACCACCATGTTGATCAGATTAGCAGGTAAATAAGGCACATCCTGCTCTTGTTGGTTTATAAGCTGTAAAAGCATCAGGTCTTGAGGGGGTGGTGGGAGGATGACATTGTTGACAACTTCCTCAACAATATTGTTGCCCTCCAGGATATCATTTAGCTCCAGGAAGGGTTCCTGTGGCTGGACTGGATGTATAAGAACTTCCTGAAGATTTTCTTCTTCTTCCATCAGGGGGTTGTTAAGATCTATTTCCATTGGCTGCTGGTTAAGATCAAGCAACATTTGTTGGACTGGTTGCTGCTGTTGCTGTTGAGGAGCCTGCTGAGCCTGCTGCTGTTGTGGCCAAGCACCCCATTCCTGGTTCTGATCAGCATTTGCTGCAGCTTCCCAAGGGTTTTGGTTGTTTTGTCCCTGAATATTCTGCTCATCAACCTCTGCTCCCTGAACATTCTGATCATTCTGACCAATCTGATCATTCTGACCATTGTTATCATTTTGATTTGGCTGTTGTTGCTGGTCTTGGAGCTGTTGCTGCTGCTGGTTATGATTGAATGGCCCTGGACCAAACTGTCCAAGGCCATAGTAGGCAAAAGGTGCACCATTGCCAACAGGTTCCACAGGAACTGGCTCTTCATCAGGTGGACCTTCTCCTAAAAGCCTTTGCTCAAGAATTTCACATTGCACTGTCCAAGATTCCCCCTCCATTCCTGGGGTTTCAGAAAAGACTACAAAGTGGGGGACCTGATAAGCATCAGTCACTCTGGCCTTGATAATAGCTCTGACAATTCTACCATCATCCCTCTACCAAATTCAAAACTTGCCAAAAGATCCAATGGCATCTTGGAAAAAGTCCTCTCGATTGATAATCACCGGGAAGTCCATCAACATGAGCCAAACTTCGCAGTTAAAGAGAGCTCTTCTCCAGCTTTCTCCCTTTGTTGTGCTCGACAAAGGTGAAATTAACATTATCAAAAGGAATTGGACTCGCCTAATCAACCTTGATCTATCCAAATTCCACGGTCAAATCTAACATAAGCTTGCCCAAGACTTGTGGGTTGAACATCAGTTATCCCAATCCTTCTTGTGGCACAAAACTCCCTAATCACTTCATCCACAGCCTCGAAGTCAAGGACATTACCCGGCAAAGGATGGATGGTGACAATGGCCAGGTCTTCATTTCTTGGGAGTTGATCTGCAGGTTCTTCAGTCCTCGCGCCAGCTCTTCTTGAAGCAACCGCCCGCACCATGGTGGGGCGATTCTCGACGTCGTGCCACACCATGTTGCTAGGCACAAAAGGCCTCGGATCAGCACGCCGGAAAGCCATGTCTGGTGGAGGAGGAGTGGGTTCCTGAGCAGGGATGGCACCGGCGATTGGAGGAGGGGAGCTGGAGGGTTCGATTGCAGAGTGGCAGGGGTTTTCAGTGGGGTTTTTAGTCTGGGGCGGTGGTATATAAGAGGTGCTACCAGGAACGGTGGAAACCGAAGGGTCAAGAGACCAGGCCAAGGGATCTAAGCCGCAGGGCTCATTAAGATCCGGCCTATCACGGCCCAAAGGTTCAGTTGGTCGGTTGAGGTTCCAAGGCACAATAATAGCCGGCCCAAAATGAAGGATTGGAGGGTTGGAGGGGCCTATGTGTGGAGATTTGAACCAGCCGCCCACATTAACCGCGGCCTGTTTTGCTTTGTCTGCTGCCTGTCGTGCCTCAGTAGTCTGGTGGCCGTGATCAACTTGTCCACGATTACCGTGGTGATTTACAGCACGATAACGAAATTTTGGAGCTTGGGTTGCACGTCTTGTTTCAGAATAGGACCCACTATTGAGAGTTAAACCCGGACCAAAGCACGAGGCCGCAACATGCCCAAAATTGTGGCAGGCGTGGCAACAGATAGGCCTGTTGCATGCTCGTCTGTTGTGGTTTGAATCAAGGCAACGGGAACAAGTAGGAGCTTTAGTCTGGGATTGAGACGGTTCTGGGGCACGAGCATTGCCCAGGGGGATGGAATTTGCTTCTGTAAGAACATGTTCAGCAGAGGGATGAAGAAATCGCCGATTGTTGCCAATGGGAACAGCATTTGCTTCAGTTAGCACATTGCTCCCAAGAGGAATAGCATTGGCCTCAGAAAGAACCCCACTGCCAATAGAGGTGGCATTAGCCCCTGTCAAGATTGGAGCAGGTTGAGGACGGCTGACGTTGCTAGGGTGTCGAGCAGCTTGAACATAGGAAACATGTCTAGGTGGTTTGGGCTTAGGAACATGCCAGGAATCAACTTTCTCTCGATTGAACAGGGCTAGCTCCCGTTTCCAATCAGGACCTCCACCTCCCCAGAGGTGAAAGTAAACAACATAATCAGAACAAGAAAAGCTAATCAGGCGTCTGATGTAAAGACCAACCTCCTTGGAGGCCACAGTGAATTTGAAAACACGATCGCTAAGGGCGGAGACTTTGAAGCAAAGGACAGAACCACCAATGGTGGCCTGAAGAATGAGACCAACATTATGAGCTGAAAGTCTCAATTTGCTCCTACCGAAAGTAGCAACTAAGACAAAGGAATCCAGCAGGGAGGAAGAGACTGGTTTACCCAGAGAATTCCAGATGTCTTTCTGGACGAGCTGCCCAGGAGCCAAAGAAAGGCCAATCGCAGCCATTAGATTAGAGGGCTAAGAACACACATGGTCACTTGGAGATGAAGTAGAGGAGATGCTTGAGAAGGGAATCAACGTCCTCCCCTCAGCCTTGCCTGTTGATGCTTAGGTTGGTGAAGCAACCGCCATACAGGCAATTGTGGGAACAGGTGGAGGGCGTCGATGATGAAGTCGGGTCGAGGAAGAGCTCGGGCTCAGCGACGGGGAAGCAGGACCCAGCCGGCCATGTCGGAGAAGTGGCAGCTTCGCAGCAACAGCGGCGTCACAGCCACGGCAGCTTCACCGCCACGGCGTCGACACAGCCACGGCGGCAGCCGTGAAAGCTTCGAGGAGAAGAGGCAAACTTGACGACGAAGCGCAGTCAGCTTATCCGCCAAGCTTGAAGCATGCAGAGCTTGGGGACGAGGCTACAACGGCAAGCTCAAGGGAGCATCTCCGGTGGGTTGGGGGCGACAGGGCAGCGGCGCCGAGGCAGGCGGCGGCGCCGCAGAGGAGCGGGGCGGCAGCGCCGCGGAGGATCGGCGGCGCCGCAGGGGAGCAGGGAGACGTGCTAGCTCAGCCTTGATTCAGGAGATCGTGTCTTTCCTTTTCGGATTCAACCAGCCAGCAATTTAGCGGTGTTTTTCTCTCACAATACATCAGCAGAATCCTCTCTACCACCTATCTCTAGATCCCTCCTCCATGTTCTTGTTATTTTCTTATGGTACTTTTCTCCACCCACATGAAAATAATAACCTTGGCGGTTTCTATCATTTTTCCTTTTAGTGTTTCAGCTCACAAGAAAAATCATTTCGATCACAGCGCGCACCAAAATTTTTCGCAGGTCCATGTCCTTTGCTTCCTATATACCTTTGCGCAGCAGACATGAAAATCCTTGCCATGCCTCTCGAGCTCGTACACTATCGCAGATCTAAGAGCATCTCAGAAAACACCAGTCCAACAGCTCCCCCAAAACTTCTCCCAATATTTGCTCGCTCTGGAAAAGTGGGCCCGCGCCCCTGATTTGTGCCAACCACTAATCTTCTCCTCACCAAGGAGGACGTCATGCTGCATCGAACAAATTCTATTTTTAGTCTATTGTCTTCCAAATAATGGACGATGTGGCAAGTTTAAAATATTTTTTGGTTGCAAAATATCGGGGAGCTGTTGTGGAGGAAACTAGTTTTCATCCAACAGTTATTTAAGAGAGCCCCTAATATAGAGTTTTGGGGGTTATATTCTTGAGGAACTTTTAGAGTTGCTCTAAGTATATAAGGTTGTTCTCTACTTCGTCTGATCCACATTTAAGACATTTTGACTTTTCTATTTATATAGCAAAGATGCCCGTATGTTGCAACGGGAGAAAAAAACATTATCTAGATCAATAAACATGATTCAACTCAAATGATGACTACATCTTTCACCATTGATCACTACAACTCAAATCCAAGGTAAGTGTTTCCCTCCATTATTATATAAACCACTTCAATCAAAATACAATCGTAAATTGTTAAATCAATTTTAATATAAAAGACCTATAGAATCACATCAGGATCAATCGTGGATCCATGACACAATTTTATAGGTTAGTAGTATTAACTAAGGATGAAGCATTATGATAACCATCACTATTGAGTTAATGCTTTATTAGGCAATGACTACTGAAAGAAATTATGCACCTTGGTACTATTTAGTTAGGAGCAAACTCCATCTCTCAATGACCGTATATCACCGACGATGAGAACATCGTCCTTCCTCAGTTGTCTCCATGTATTCTGAGTTTGTCTCTTGTATGTTTTCGATCATCACTAAAAGACAAAGCACAACCAAATAAAAATCATAACATATGTGAATAGATCATATTTTTATGAAGCTAATAAAATTAGTTTGGTATTTTTCTGTTTTTCTATGATTTTTAATGAATTTTATAGGATTTTGTTTTATAGAAAAAATAAAAATAAAGAGAAAATAAAAAGATTTGCATTTTGCATCGGGAACCTGTTCTTTTTTAAAAACGATTGAAGTCCTTCCACCTTTTCTTTCTCTCTAGCATATTTACAACTAGAACCCTGTACTTTTATCTATTATCTTTCCACTATTAATCTCCTTATTAGTTACGTAAGTTTCTGGTTAACCCGAGATCGACCACGAGACGGACATGAGGGCGGACAGAAAATAAGTGGCGGACTGAAATTTTGGCGTTTTATTATTAGGGTATAGATTCTGTATGTAACAAGTGCAACGCTGGCTCTACAAATTGGCAAGAAATTAGGCTAACTGGAGGGCCCAACAAGGGAGAGGAGGGTGCGGGCGCAGCCCTACCACCGCCAACGCCATCTTCGGAGATCGCTATGTCATCTAAACAAATTACGAGCGAATTGGCTTGTAGTCCAATAGGACGATCTAGTGGGACGCTACCCACCAGGGTTCAAATCCTGGTGCTCGCACCTTTTCCTGGGATTTTCCCAAGAATTTACCGGCGTTATGCATTAAGTGGTAAGCGACGTTCCCGTCGACGACGAGACGCCAGTGGTGACTTCGAGAATCTCTAGATCTGCCGGGTGCTCAGTCCTTCGAAGGTGCTCATAGGGGTAGGGATAGGATTTGCGTACGTGTGTTCATAGGGGTGAGTGTGCGTTCGTATTGTGAGCGTCTGCGTTGTACCGTGTAATCTCAAAAAAAAAATCTAAACAAATTACGAAAATAGAAATAAATAAACTAGGGAGCGGAAGATCCGTAGGATCTCCGGTTGCTAAAGGAACTGGGGTCAAACCCAACGCTAGCTCTTCACCTCTTGGCGTTGTCTCTAAGCGCACGCACTGCTGCCGCCCTCACGCAAGCCTAGGGTGGTGCTAGGGAGTTTCCGCGTCCGCAGCCTTAGGCAACCGACCGCTCGTGTGTGCTGCTGCCGCCGTGCCGCCCACCTCCATCTCAGCTCCAGCTGCCACATGTCCCCGGGCATTAGGCTCGTATACCTTGTATTTGCAGACCGATCGATCCTTCGGTCACCCATAGCCGCCGCGACCACCATGAACGCCGCCGTCATGAAGGAAGAGTTCACGATCTTCACCACCAGCATTGGCAAACAGCTTCGAGGAGCTTCGCACCATCATCACGGGTGGAGTACAAGAACTCCAAAATTTCTTCTTGTAGTACAGAACGAGGTTCAGATCGAATCAGATCTGAATGACGCCAACGACGCTACCATCAACGCCGATGAGGAGATCGCCATGAACAATCAACACCTCGAGGCCAACGAGAAGGAGCTCGCGCGCGCAAGCATGGCACCGCCCTCGCTGACCCCGTGACCCTGACAACGATGACGCCCCCATGCCGTTGGGCACCCTCACGCTCATCACAACATTCACGATGACATCAAACGGGATCGGGGTCGGGATCGTCACCAACAAGGAGGACGTCGACAACACCCACCAACTCCTCGTTGACGCGCCCGCCCAAGTGAAGCAACGCCTAGTGACCACGACCACACCAACAACAGTGCCGCAACACACGGCTCAGCTGCTAGGTGCCATCGCCCTCAGGAACCCTGACGTCAAACCGGAGCCACAACACGCCAGCAACAACGTGTTCATCAATCTAGTTCTCAACGACAGCAACAACAACATGTTGCCGCGCGATGCCACCACCAACATCTACCAACGTTTCAACGACGAACTTGCCGAACTGAATCTGCACATCACGGCCAAGGAGGCCGACTGGACACGCCCTGTGTCAACATCGGCAATGCTGCAAACGTCGGACACATCCATTGTGTCACCATCACAACGGTCCAACCCAGATTGGATCAAGACAAGCCACCAACAACGACGATGACCCCAACTAAGCCAGGAGCAACGCTGCTGTCCCCAGCCACACTACTGGGTACTCTCACAGTCTCACCCTCATCATCGACACCCCTAACATGATGTTAGCACTGACACGCGCCAAGAACTTCACCACCACCAATGCCTACCTGGTGTTTCATGGAAATGCCCAACTGGGCCAGTGTCTCACGGCCAAGGAGGTCGAGCGGACACACCTCGCCATTGACGACGACATCGTCACTGGCTCCACGAGCAACAGGCACATTGACAAAACCCCCCATGGCACCACCATCAGCGTAGACAACCCTGCTATTGAGACACAACTGATCAACGAAAATTCCTATCCTCCAGCCATCATCTTCAAGCCGGCCACTGGTGACGCCAAGGACAACAACAGACGTGTGACGTCCAAGAAAATGACGTAGCCTGGAATGACTAAATCTGCTTCGTGTTCGGCTACATCGACCTCAACTATGGCAAGCATCACGGTGACACCAAATCCGCCAACATTGAATGCCTTAATCCACAGGATGCAAGCCTACTGACACCACACAAGAACCTCTATGTCGCGTTCGGCAGCACCGACAATGACCGCGACTACTCCGAGTACATACCACCTTGCACAAGGAAGAACAACCTCGACTACCTCCCCAACTGCATCTACTTTGTCCGCGACTACATCAACAGCTTCGATAGCATGCAATTCCACATCTTCCTCGACAACTCCATCAACGATTGCATGACCGACAAACTGGAGACTACCCTACAAGGAGTGCCTTTCCGCAGCAACGTCACCGACTTACTCCAATTTCTTCGCGAGGATGCGTTGATCGGAGAAAGGGGAGTGCTATAACAAGTGCAACGCTCGCTCTGCAAATTCGCAAGAAATTGGGCCAACTGGAGGGCCTAATAAGGGAGCAACGTCGTTGCTGCCACAACAAGCCGCGTCTTACGGGCCCAAGGCGCTGCACGTGTGGGAGAGGAGGGTGCGGACACAGCCACCCCCCCCCCCCAACCCCCCCGCCATCGTCATCTACGGAGGTCGCCACGTCATCTAACCAAATTACAAAATTAGAAATAAATAAAATGGAAAGCAGAGGATCCGCAGATCTCCGGTTGCTTAAGGGCCAAGTCCTATAAGGACTATAAATATGAGCCTCTTGTACTCGTTACAACCAATAAAGAAATTAGGGTCAAACCCAACCATAGCTTTTCAACTCTTAGCGCGCTCTCTCTCTACACGCACGCGCCGCCGCTGCTCCAGCGCAACCATAGGCCGCCGCCACAGAGCCGCCACCACCGCGGCCTCATGCCGCCGGCCACCTCCGCCTCCTCTACTGCTGCCAAGTGCCTCCAGGCGTTAGGCCCCTTATAACTGCTTACATAACAAAACTATATATTTTCAAATGTAAAAATATCTTATAATTTAGAATGAAAAGATTATTTCGGTTGATAACTTCCATACTCGAAACCCTTTATCTATCGTGAGTATATACTCAAACTTTAATGGTAGTATTTCTTAATGTTCATTCTCAAAATATATTATTTATTATTTTATCATATAATACATTATTGTACTATTTAGATAAACCAGTACCCAATATTATTTTTAGGGGCCCAGTATCACAAAATCATATTTTTGGAAGTCGGTACACAGGTGCTTTATAAGCACAGAAGCTGTATTAGATGAGAATCCTATATATATCCTACATATGGGCTGAGGCTCGAAAAAGACGTACAGCAATCCTTGGATCAGAAATTCGTCGCGGCTGCGGCTGCGGCTGCAACTTAACCCGGTTCAGGACGCCGCCGGTCTCGCAGTGACGTTAGAGTTTCCGATCCTACACCGCACGCGCCGCCCATGGAGCTGGAGCGGCGCCCGCTTCGGCGGCAACGGCGCAAGGACTGGAAGGCGGTGGTGGCGGAGGATGCGAGGAGCATCCACGACCTCTCGGACGACCTACTCTGGCGGATCCTTCTCGGCCTCGACTCCCCGCTCTGGCTCATCCGAGCGTCGTGCGCCTGCAAGCGGTGGCGCCGCGTCGTCACGGGTGAGGGTGACGACGCCGACCAAGGCCGCGCCTTCCTCCGGCTCGCCAGGTCGCTGCATCCGCCCATCATCGTCGGCCACTACTCCAACCTTCCCTGTTCCAATTACATTCACCGGTTCGTGCCCACCTCGCCTCCGTCTGCTTCCATTGACAGCAGCCGCTTCGTCAATGACCTCCTCCAGAAGTCTCGTTGCGTCGTCGACTGCCACGGTGGCCTCGTCCTCCTCCGCTTGATGCATGGGAGCGGCTGTGGGCCAAGCCACATCGTCTACGACCCATTGAGACGCCAACACCATGTGATCTACGATCCGCGGTCATCAAGTGGCCTAGTACAGCCGGGAATTCTCCTGGCGGTCTCAAAGGGGTATATACTGGCGGTAGTCAGCGCCGCCAGAAGCGTTCGCTGGTAAAAAAAATTGATTCTAGAAGCGGCCACAACAGAACCGCCCGTAGACATCGCTTTATACAGGCGGCCATGTTAAAGTACCCGACTCTATTATATCTATTTACACAAACGGTTCTTTTACAGACCCGACTGTGACACTATTTCCACAAACGGATGGAATACCTCGCCGATGGTGGATACAGGATAATACAGGCGGATTTGTTACACAATCCGTTTGAGTATATACTATTTAGGCATGCGGCGCGGTCAAAAGGCCGCTTGTGTAAGGTCAACTTGCACAAGCGGATACTAGCACAGGCCGACGCCGTAGACAATTTTTGCACAGTCGGTACTATAATACAGGCCGACGCCGTAGACAGATTCTGCACAGTCGGTACTATAATACAGGCCGATTGTTTTTATGATTTTAAAAATTCGAATTTTAGTGCCGCAAAATTCGCTCGCGTCAGTATCTATAACATGATCACAGGCTCATAAATAAAAGATCATATACTCAAGTAATTTTCACAGGCACATATAAATAATAAAGATTATAGGCTCCATGAATAAAAGATCATATATATTCTCAGTACAGGCTCATAAATAATAAAAACAGTGCATTGCAGAGTGCAACCCCAAGTGGATGCAAAGAAAAGTTCACCAAACAGTGCTTTGGCTAATAATCCTCATTGTTCAGCTCTACTAGATCTTGGTACTCTGGTTCCGCTAACTCACCTTCGAGATCAAAATACTTCCCACCCTTCGAAATAACTTCTTTCAAGATGAAACAGCTAATTTCATCGCAAATGAACATGAGCTCAACAGCGTAAAGATGGTTATCTGTTGGATCAGAACACTTGTATACCTGCAAAGAAAAGCCATCGAACATTACCATATTGCAACATGAACATATATGGCACCAGTAAGACAGTAACCTTCGAATGTCATTACTTACTTTCTTAGAGTTGGTGTACCGACCGTTGTGTCTGAGAAACTCACACACATAGTACCCACATTGATTCGATCCTGGTGGATGCTTGTGACACTATATAAGAATTCAAAAGTACTAATAAGTGCTTGTTTCAAGTAGTATATTGGAGCCACGGCAATATATAGGGACAAGACGATCAACCAACAATAATAGTATTTAATTACCTAATTTCCATTCTTAACAAATTACTAATGATAAAAAATTTTGGATTTTCTATAACTCTCCTATTCCAGTTTTAAATTAATGAAAATAATCTTAGCCGTGGGGATCTCCCCCACAAATCCTTCCGTCAATTTTTTTTTTTTTTTTTTTTTTTTTTTTTTTGGATTTTTAACGTTATAGCAATTGAGATGAGAAGTGCTACTAAAGTTGTACAAGAGCAGCCACCACCTCAATCCTCTTGCTACATCAAGCCTGACTTTTTTTATTTTAATGAATGATCTCATGTATCCATATTCTGCGCACCATCCCTTCTCAGTATTTTTATTTGCACGGACAATTCGATTGGTATGTTTCAAAGTTTAGTTACACACCGTGGGTGGAAGATGGAAAAAGATGGAAATAGCTAGCTAAACCTGAAAAAGAAAACACAAATCCAGATACCAATGAAATAACTTACACAGTGGGTGCAAATTTGTACTAACATTGAAATATCTAAAACTGAAAAAGAAAACACAAGACTATGTACATTGAAATGTGCCAGCAAGTCAACAACAATGATGCAAGCAGGCTCAACCTGATATGCTTTCATTTAAATAGGTTTAACGTTGCTATTTACCTTACAGATTTATTATCAATTCTTGATTTAGACTCTTTTTCCAACAGTTGGTTCCATTAGCGTTGTGAGCAGAATTTCCTTTGTTTTTATGAGTAATTTTTTAATTACTATTTCAGGTGGTCATGCATATGTGGAGATTCTCTCTCACAGTCTGCTTTCCACATTTGCACTGCCATGGAAATTTTTGTTCCAAGAGAAAAAACATTGTACCATAAATAAGCCAAGCTGATGTTAATATACTAACTACAAATTAGCGAGACATCAAAACTGATATAAGAAGTACAAGCAAATGAGGTTACCCAAATATTAATTAATGAAACAAATGCATATGAACAATCGGACACACCAATTAATAGAACCTTTTCAGCACAACAACCAGCAAACATGATGATTCTTAACAAAGGGCTTACCCAAATAATTCTGCATGTCAAGCAACTGCCTTGCAAACTGAACCCATAAGTAGGTTGTGGCAACCACTATCAATGCAGACAATCCGTATGGAACACAAATACAACCAAAACTTTGAACTAATTTCATGACTCAAGATACAAATAATAGACACTGAACACAGTACCACTGCCTAGGCTCAATCAACTGTACAAGGCAACGGTACATGGTACATGGTACATGGTACAAGTGTCCATATAAACTACCGAGACACTATCAAAAAAGATTGTCAAAAGCCATACTAAGTCGGTTACAAATATGGCCACAATATAAGATTGCAACGCGAATCTTCTCAAGGAACCTTGCCAAACAAAGGAAGCAACAACCATACATTGGACTAATAGGGATAAGTTTCCATAAAACTATCGAGAGATATCAAACAAATATTTAAAGCTTTTTTCTAAGGTCAGGACAGGAATTTCCAAAGGTCTTGGAATGTCCTGGAATCTGTGCATGTGCATCGAATATAACAGAACCTTGGATATTCCGGCAACGTGAGGAGATTCCTTGCTAGAAACCTTAAATATGACAGAGAACCTCGACAGGAATTTTCCATGGAAATTCCAGACGACATGGAATTTCTTCTCCCTGGAAATTCCAGACGACCTGGAATTTCCTAAGACCAAGGAATTTGCAAGCCTGACAGAAAACGGAAGTTCGAATCTAACACAACTAAGTTTTTGTCAAAGCTTTTTTTCCGAGAAAACAAAAAATGAAAGCTTAGCGGAGATAGTTTAATTACATACCTCTCAAATAGATCAAAAGCACTATTGAATTTTCTGTGTGACTTCAACACAAGGCACTTGCAAAAACGTACTACCTAGCTCACCAATATCATTTCCCATTCAACAAATCATCAACTATATACCAAAGAGCGCGCTCATATGCCTCGCATGTGGACTTAATCGCATGATATTTAACTAAACTAACACCAACAAATGACCACAATAGCAAACAAGAACACGACCGTTGGTAATTAAACCAAATCTTAACAATTATGTGCAAACCAAAACTTCAAACTATGCATTGTTCGTTGGTAATTAAACCGAGATAGGTGGAAGGACAAGTACAACCAACAAACTGATGGTCATGTAGAATTATAGATATATATCGTGCAACATGTCCTGACTGCAATGTTAGTATACTTATTTATGGCAATTGAGCTACCTCCATGGGCTACTAAGGCAATTGATAAAATTAGAAGGGCATTCCTATGGAGAGGCAGAAAGGAAGCAAATGGCGGACATTGTCTCATTGCTTGGCCCAAAATTTGTCGCTCTAAAGAACTTGGGGGACTGGGAATTGCGGATTAGAAATCTCTAAGCTCGCGCTCCGAGCTAGGTGGCCATGGTTGAAAAAATCTGAACCAAATAAACCTTGGGCAAGTCTCGCACACTACAATTTTGCAAGGAGGTGGATAGTCCTCTCTATGGCGGTGGTTACCGAAGTAGGAGATGGAGCTAACACTGTCCGGAAGGATAGATGGCTTGCTTGGGAAAAATATCCAGGAGTTAGCACCAAAGATTTTTTTGTTTGGTCTCTAAAAGAACAATAGGCGTACGGTGATGGAGGCCCTGACGGATGAGAAATGGATTGATGATATTCGAGTTAACCTTCCTGACGAAGCTCTGATGGAATACCTGCAATTGTGGGATATAATACCTAATGTTCAGCTACATGAATGGGCGCATGACAAACACATTTGGAGACTTTCGGCTTCATGAGAATACATGGCAAAGTCTGCCTATGATACGCTCTTTCAGGGCGCCATATACTTCAAACCATATGAGAGAATATGGAAGACGAGGGCTCCTTCCAAATGGCGTTTTTTCATGTGGTCAGTTGCTCATAACCGGTCTTCAGGACGGGATGAGGCGATGACTTGCTCGGCGAGGACTTCCTCACCCCCAAATGTTTGCTTTGTGACCAGGAGCGAAACCATTCAACACCTCCTAATTGTGTGTGTTTTTGCTAGGCAATTCTGGTTCTCTCTCTTGCGGCGCGTTGGACTCTCTACACTCACACCTCGGCTGAGGATTCATCTTGGGAGGACGGGTGGGAAAGGGGGAGGCGCAGCTACCAATGGGGATGTAAGAAAAAGTTTAAATTCTATCATCGTCCTTGGCGCCCGGAGCATCTGGAAACATAGGAACGACTGTGTCTTTCAATGGGGCTGCTCCAAACATTAACACAGCCCTAAGTATAGCTAGGGATGATGCCCATTGGTGGTGTTTGGCAGGAGCTAAGGGTCTGTCCTTGCTCACTACCAGAGGTTTCTAGTTTTCTTAGCCTGCTCGGTCATTGTACATTCAGATTCAGGTGATGAAGCCTTAGAAGGAAGGTGGGGTGGTGAAGTGCAATCCAGGTTAGACCGGTTCAGAACCAACTAAGTTACCTATGTGGTGGCTACTGATGACTCTGATACAACATATGTCTATGAATGGTGGCTTCATGCCCTACTCGGGATATGAATGGTGGCTTCATGCCCTACTCGAGAAAACATATGCATGCTCTTCCGAAACCGAAACAATTCCCAATGCATCACTCTCTCTCCTATTTGACACATGCCGCCCATGGATCGCACGAATTATAGATATTTTCTTATTGCTCCCCACTAATAGCTAGCACATCAACTACATATGGTCACTTAAAGCAAGCAAAGCATGAGAACCTATAGCTTTCTATGGGTACATATATAGTAGCATGCACCGGATGAACACAAAGCTAAACTTAGCTCGGCCAAGTCGTGTCACGGGGGACATCACCGGCATTGGGTCCTAGCTCGCAGGTTGGAGTGGAAGAGTACCCTTGTTTGTAAAGTACGTTAGCGACAGATCCATATCAATGACAAGATCATCTCGCCGAAGTTTTGAGGAACTGATAATATGAGTTGGGGGTCACAACACCGCTTATTACAAATTAACAATTTATATTCTATGTACGTGTAAAATGATGTAGATGGTTGTTAGGTTTAAGTGAAATGGGGAAGGATTTGTAGATGCAAGTTTGTGTTCAATAGGCACATGGCCTTCGCTGTCAATTGACAGCTACTTTCATTCAAGAATTCCCTATCCATGCATTGTCTCAACTGATCTCTATATATATGTTACTGCGAAGATGAAGCAACCAGCGAAGATTTGCTTGCTATAACAACCCAAGAAGTTGAGCGGTTACAGCAAAAGGGAGAGATATAGTGCAAACGTAATTAGAGTCGAGACTTAAGACATGTAAAGTATAGAGTCGGGCTGCAGCTACCTACAAGCTATAATCCACAGTGGAGCTAAGCATGCATAAAAAACTGGTGACATGTCGGTTGTTAATTTCTTGTTTCGAACTCAAGCTTCACCAGCCACGAGACCATGCGCCTTTTCAATGCTAGTACAAGTACTAATCTACAAGGTTATGAATGCACGCACATGTGCATGATGAAGGTTTTGAGTGTTTATTATCTAATATTGTGTATAACCATTACCTGCAAGTACTGCCTCTCATTACTGGAGTTCTAATCTTAGTTGGGCAACAAATAAACCCCCTATTTATACTGGAATAGGTGTAAATTTCCATTAAGATATCACATTTTGCCTTATCTTTTATATGAGAGCTAATTTTCCTGTTGAGATTAGCAAAAATCCCACTATAACTTTTTGTGGGGTTTAATCGCTCCTGCAATACTGCTCCAAGCGCTACTACTCTGTAATTATCTCTATAACATATGGTTGCGTTGGTATGTCAATAAGCTAAGTCACCCGCTTAATTATATATTGTGTGCTCTCGGAAGCACAACAAAAGGATTCTTGTTTGCCTATTGGCATGCACCACCCAGTCTGCCACCCAGCGGGTACAGGAAGCACGCCCATACATACATCAGTACTATTCCAAAAGGATCGATATTAAATGTAGAGCAGCCAACTAGATAATTGCTCCATTAATTGCTTGCAAGCGAGAATAACTACCCATTTTGCACGTGCGAGCTGAAGATAATATTGACATCAACATCTTATCGGCCAATGTGTCTCCATTACTAGCAACACTCTCTAACCTAAGAACTAAGATGTGCCCCTCTTCAACAATGCTATTTCGTTCTAAAAAAACAGTCATGCAATATCAACTTATGTAAAGGAGTCTGTCTACAATGTAAGAAGATCCATATTCATACATATACACAAGACAAAATTTTGAATGCTTATGTTTCAAGTTTAATTACCTCATCATTAATCCGCACGTGTAGCAGTTTCTTTTGTTTCTTTAAATCATACTGTCCACCCTTATCCTTATACAACACGTATGCCCCGCGAGAGATTGAATGAATTCACCATGTCGTTTCCAAGTCTCTTAGTTAAACATGTCGACAATATAGAAACATTGCAGAGAACACATGCACTTCACGACTTACTTATTCAAAATATCAATGAATTTTTTATAGCTGCCTTGTGGGAAATTCGCCGAGTCAAGGACCAAAACCCGTGCATCATAAAGATAAATGTACATGCAAATCCAATGCCCACCGCACCAATTTAATGAAGTCATGTGTTAAGACAAGCATACTAAGTTTGTGAATAAAAATTATTACGGGAATTTAGGACAAACATACTTGAACATGTATGGTGCACATACTACTCTCTTGTCATGGAATTCAAGAAACATGTTAGCTATGTAGGTGGCCACTTCGAGTTCCTTATTCTCTTGTTGTTCCACTAAAATTGTGGCTATTTCATCCTCGGTCTTGTCCAAAAATAGGTCGCTACTATCAGCGATAACCACCGTGTGCGCGTCCCGGGCTGATTCGAACGGGTCGAGATACCCAACCTTTCTCCCCTTGTGAAGAAGCGGGTCCTCGCAAACCGCCTCCTGTTCAGCTATTTGAATTTCGTAAAGTGCACGACGTGTCGAGATTACATGCCATAACATTGTACTAGTAAGAAAAACATAATTATGTACGAGTGAAACTTACGGGCACCAAACCCTCAAGAGCTGTAGTTTGAGCTTGTCGAAGCGAAACATGAACCAAATGTCCTCGAAATCAACTCGGGATCTTCAATGGCCCATCCGAAAATGTAAGTGGTGGTACAGCTACGTTGAAGGCATTGATCCGAACCGAAGCGCTCTCATATACCAATCATGCAACCTCTTCATCCCACGTGGAACACGACCGAGCTCATTCCACTCGAGTAGAGGCCCGCCCCGGCACATATTCTTGGGGGACATTCTCATAATCCTCCTTCGTTGGGTTCCTTATAGTCTTTCCCGAGGCGGAGGAGCTAGCTTCTACACTAACTTTGAATGCACCTAATCTATTCAACCACTTCTTCATGTCCAAGTGGTGATGCTTTCGTTTTTTGGCGCGAGAGGCTAGTTTACCCTTATCGCCCGTAGGTTCCAATGAGGTGGGTGGGTTAGATAGAGGATCTCGAGGCGGGGTTGAGGTTGAGGATAAATGATTGTGATTGGTTAGGTTCTGTTTTCGTGTGCTGTGTTATGAGATGGTATGTCCCGAATTAAAGTTGGGTTCGGTGTCACGGTTGCTGCATTTTGAGAAGATGGATGGTTACGTAATGGTGGGGAGGAACAAGCATGCAACAACCCTATATCACCACCTAGTCTCGGAAGATGGGATTGATGGAATAGCACTATCGACCAACCTGATGTTCCGTCGAGGCCATAAGATGAACTGGTTGATAGCTTGTCCAAGTTTCTCAATACCCTCTTCAGTGGGGATGTCTAGCCAAACATCCATGTGTCCTTCCACGACTGACAACACTTCAACCCTAGCGTAGTCAATTGGAATTGGATTATTGTGAAAAATGCGACCAGGGATCGCCAAACCTCTGGCAACTTGTATCGTATGGACATTGGCAATACCGTATGATATAACAAGGAGCAAGCCGATGGTCCAATGATGTCATCAACCGCATAGTGCTCCCGATTGTTTGGTGTAGATCCAATATTGAACGGAACTAATGGACCCGAGGTATCCATGGTAACCATCTCGCATCTCGGTGACCGTGTGATCATCTCGTGGGCCGCGCATTGTGGGCACCCGTTGAGTTGAGATTAAACTACCCAATTGTTGCCTTAACTCGGGAATCTGGATTGGCCATGATTTCAACCAACATTTGTGACATTTCTTGCTTAGCCTCCTGCCTGAAATAATCTCTCATAGTTTCTTTGTATCGGTCGCGTTTTCTATACATGTCGCTACAATCAGGAAATCCTTCCTTCCAGCCCCACCTCGATGACAAGCCTCGCACACGACCAGGATGCTCTGGGTTTCCCAGACCAACACTAAGGGCATCCCTCTCCCTTGATGGCTTGAATGATCCTACCTTTTGCTTAGCTGCCACGGCCAAAATGTTCTTGGCTGCTTCTTCGGTCTTTGGATCTGGCCATGTGAAACAACCAGGCTTAGTTTCTTTTGGCTTTCGAGCAAGGAGCCATTGTCTGCCCCTTTGATCGACATTTTCAAACATCAGCGGTAACCGTGCCGCCCGCCTTCTAGCATCTTCGCCTCCCACTTAGGAATCGACCGTGGTAACCACCCGTGCCAAGGTGATGGCTGTAGATGTTCTTCTTAGCGAGTACTACTATTGGCTGCACTCTTAGCTAAGAACTCATCAGATGTCTTCTGCTTAACAAAGACCTCCCACTGAGTTGCAGAAATCTTTTTGTACTTCTTCGGTGGATTCAATCCTTTCCTCACATACCTGGTAGTTAGTTCAGACCGAAAGCCACGGAAACCGATTCCAAACGCCTCATAGCATACCGCTTTGCGATAGCTCGTGTCTCGCGTTCTGAAAATAAACCTTGTTTTGAGCTTTTTCCATAAGTCTTTCCTGGTTTCCAATGGCACCAAATCCCGCTTGAGATTGTAATGTCTAGCATCTCTCGACAAGGTAACCAATGGCATTCCGAAACTTAGCCCGCACCTCTATAGGTTCTAGAGGCTCTCCTTTAGGGCCTACTCCCCGCCGATGTAATATGTACGATCCGGCCACTTGTTCCGGCCTCTTTCTCCTCGCTTCCGCTTCCTCCGGACTTCGGCGGTGGTCTCGCATTCTACCGCGAAGAAGATAGATTTTCCTTCAAATGGTCCCGCGGATGAGAAGTTACCTAGGAAGAACAATCAATCATATATATTAGGTATGCATACATGATGGAATGTAGGCGCTCGTAGCTGCCCTATTTCGAAACTATACCTCATCATCTCGGAATGTGAGTAGGATCTCTCGGCTTCTTCACGTGCAAACTGTCCTATCTATGTTTGGGGCACGGATCCGATGGCGTATGCCACGAGGACCACGACGATGATCCACTTGTGGTGTTGTGTTGGGTATCCGCCCCGGTCTCCATCGTTTGGAGAACTCATTGCGCAAATTCTGAACTAGTGAGAACAAGTATTAGTTAACAAAGCAACAAATGCAACACATATAGGCTAAATTGCACGGATACGGATACGCGTATCGGTATCGGATACGGATACGCATATCGGATACGCCAACTTCCCAAAAACCCGATACGTGGATACGTTTAATATTTAAAAACAATAATAATATAATGCAGATGTAAACATAAAACCGAGGACAATAAAACATCACAAATAAGTACTTAAGTGCTATTATTACAGGACAGCAGTCTAAAGGTCTCAAATGTAGCAAAGCAACAAAACTAAAAGGCTTGGAATTCATCTAACAGCAAGCAAATCCTGAAACCAGCAAGTTCCTATTCTTCATTTGGCACATTGTCAGCCACAACATCAACCTCCTGATCATCCAAACCAAAAGTAATAGCTTGCAATTCAGGTTCGACAATGGACAGGTCAGCCACTTCAAGAACGCCAGTACCACCAAGTGAATCAAATGAATCCCCTCCTACATCCCACATCCTTTGTACGCATCACTTCTTCTAGACAGATGCCTCAGATTTGAGTGCACAACTCACTAACTGCCAATGCACTGAGCAGGCCGGTGTTATGAACTGAGCGAGGCAGCGCCACTAACTGCAGATCGAGAATGGGGAGGGGGATTCAACTCACCGGAGCAGCGGAGCTCGACCAAGGGACGAGTGGCGAGCTGCGGAGACGGAGAAGAATCTCCACCCGGCGGCTGGACCCGGACGGATTCTCGTCGCCGGCGAGGGGTGGTTCGTCGCCGGTGGCCGGCGGACGCCAAGGGGTCGGAGTCGCTACGGCGGCGGCGGGCGCGCTGGGAGCGGCGCGCTGCGAGGCGTGACCGCGAGACTGCGACGACTGCATGCGGGATCAGGACAAGGTTAGGGCGCCGGGGAGGCATACTGGGCTGATGTTGGGCTGGGCCGTATCGGAAAACGCAGATACGCGAATCGATCGGCTAGCAGATACGTATCGGAAATTTCTCGCTCTTAGGAAATTCCAAGTAAAACTCCTGTCAAGGCTCTCTGTCTATTTTAGGTTTCTAGCAAGGAATTTCCTGTCCCTGTACCGAATATCCAAGATTATTAGATGTAGCAATATTATGTTGGTCCTTGTGGAGGCAACATATAGATATGACAGGCTTTGTGGTGCTTTGCATGTATGACAGGCTTTGTGGTGCTTTGCATGTGGAGGCAAATGACGCACATTGGGCCAATGACATGCTTGTGCTGGTCATTGAGCCAATGACATGTTTTGGTCTTAATTTGTGGGCAAATGATATGGTTACAATTATTAAAATTCACTACATGATGAAACCAATTAATTGACTAATACTACCTAATAATTATAATTTGTTTGACCGAAATTTACGTCATCTACATATATGCAAAATTTTGGAAATTGTTGACTAAGGACAAGAGTTCATCTATGCGCGCAAAATTTTAAAAAAAATGTTGACAAAGGACAAGAGTTAGGGAGAAATGACCAAATTAAATTTAAGTTTCAATCTCTGATGAACAGCTAAAATCTTGGGGAATTGAAAACCAAGAACATGACAGGAAATTACACGAGTGCAACCCTCTACATGATTATTTCACATTACAAAGCAAAGTTCACCACAAATTCAGTAGCTTTGGCATCACAAGGCATTACGCACAGCATAGGAAAACTAAAGCTCACAGCTACACACAAACACTCATCATCGTCACAAGGCATATTACAAAGCAAAGTTCATATATACTTCTCCTATATACACACACACACACACATCGCAAGGCATTACGTACAAAGCAAATTCCATGTTTCATGCTGCCAACAACTCCTACAGACACCAGTACACTAACACGCACAGGAAAACGAAGCTCACAATTCCTACACACACACTAGCCGCAAGCATCCTCTTAGTCCATCTTTGTTGCCCGGCTATACTTTTGACAACTACATTCTGAGCTTGAACAACATTGCTCAATGCCGCCAGAGTTCTCCAAAGCCTGCAATTTGGCCATCGGTGTTGCGGCTTCTTCGACGCCAATGCTTAGGCTTCCACATGAAGAAACCGCATTTGGAGTTGCCCCGTGATAGCATATGAACACACGATAAACCATAGATCTGGATGATTTTTTTGAAGAAACTGGAGGGGCAAAAAGCCCCCGCAGGGATTTATTGAAAAAAGGTAAAGGTTCAAGTACAAGTACGAAAAGGGGAAGAGAGTTACAAAACAAAGGAAACAAAACAAAAAGCAAGAGACATAGATCCGGATGATGGATCGGAACCCGAACAAACACGAACTACAAAAATAACTCACCCAGTCCGGTTCTTGCAAGTGTAGAACCGCATGTCGGGGTGGTTCGTGGTTCTCGAGGTCCGCTCCACAACGGTGGCCGTCCCGCGAAAGGGCACGGCCGCGCCCGCCGGCCGCGGCTCACTCGTCCACGCGAACCTCCGAGGACGAAGCGCCCGAGCCTGTCGCCATCTTCAAGCCTCCGCTTCGACACCACGCCGCCCGCGCCAATTAATTGCGCACCCCCAAGTCAACCGCCCGTGGCCGCGCCGACCGCCGACGACGACGCTCCCGGCCGTGTGGTGGAGAAGAGGACGCCGGGGGGAAGAGGGATCGAAGTGGGCCGGGGAAGGGGAAAGGGGCCGGGGGTGTCGTGTTAAAATTATATCAGTCGAGAGAGTTATATATATAATCCCCACTCAAATCTAGCCGTTATCCGATCCACACAAAAAAAAAACCCAAACAAACTAGCCGTTATTGGCGTAAAACAACCGTTATAACTTATAAGCGAGTACTGTCAGGTCAGGAATTTCCAAAGATCATGGAATTTCCTAGAGTGAAAGCATTTTGCATATATATGCGCAGCGACTATAACAGAACCTTGGATATTCCGGACACACGTCCATGAAATTCCTAACCTTAAACAGGACAGGGAGCCTCGACAGGGCCGACTTGGAATTTCCTAAGACCGAATTTCCAAACCTAACAGATAACAAAACTAAGTTTTTGGCCTATGAGCACTTTGACACCTACAAGTCATTAGTTTCAACCCCGCTTAATTAATAGTACGGCATGCTTAATACTCAAATAGTCAAATTCAAATTCAAAGAAATTTATGAATAAAGCCATGCTTCCAAATTGATCGAGCCTTTTGCGCCGTTGCTTAGACCATGAATTAAACAACCATGACGCAATAATATGACATGTGATCCACAAAATAAGAGAAATTTAGAGCCAAAACATCATCACATACTAAGAAATGCCAATCTAGCAAAGCAGCCATACATATATGTGCAAATGGATGTCCAATAGCTAGCCTTACACAACATGGTTCACACATTACATAAACCAAGTGTCTCACAAGTCCATAATATAGAGGTTCTCACATCATATAGATAAGAGCATGATAAAGATAAAACGGCATAGTGAAGCGACAATAAATATTTCTCCCCCTTTGGCGTCAAGCACCAAAAAGGAAGAGCTCGGTGAAGAAATGAAGTCACTCGTCGTCATCGGTAGCGTCATTGGCCGCTCCACGCCGCCCTCGTGGAAGGAAGACTCCTGTGCCCGCTGGAGCAAAGTAGTATTGAGCCATCTCAAAATCTCGGACTCCCGGGCGGGATGGTGAGAGGGATCGACACCAAAGGGGTCCTGAGACAACCCCTCACTAGGATGGTGCGGCTGAGGCACGAACTGCTGCTGCTGCTGCTCAAACATCTGCGGGTAAAAGAAACGAGGAGCAGGACGCTGGGGTGACAACTCCCGTGGTGGAGACAAAGGTGGCTGCAAGTTGGCTGCCTGTGCCAGCCTCTGCTGTCTAGTCTCAATTCGATGCAGCCTCTCACGCACATACTGCTCATGCTCGTGTTGTGCCTTGATACTATGCATGCACATCCCAAAGATAGAACGAATGCCCTTCAGAATCATGGTACTAGAACGAGCTGAGCGGCCGCATGAGAGGAAGAAGGGTGCAAAGAAGAGGGCACAGGAGAACCAGAGGAAGAGGACCTGCGAGGAGAGGAAACGGCCGCACGGACGCCGACCTCTCTTAGGGCCGTCCTCGTTAATAGCCACGGACGATATGCCTCATGCTTGACTTCCTTAACAAAGCTTTTTTTGGTCACTACCTCGATTACTTTCATCACATAAGGTGCATGAGAGCAAGAGCGCTTAGGGTCCCAAGATGTGGCCAAAATCTCACTCCACAAAGAGGTGTGCCACACTAAACTCACTACCTCCGCCATCCTTGAGATGATACAAGAGAGAGCCGAAGGAGCCGCATGTTGGAAGCATTGCCTCCCTTAGGAATGACAAGTGGATCGAACGAGCAAAGTGATGTACTTGTAATAGTTGAGCATGTTGTGAGTTGTGCCAATAGTAGCAGGTGACTCGGTGTACATGAACCTCAAATCCTCGGAAGACGGGGGAAGCGACCATGAATATGGAATTTGTCCAAGTCGCTAAGATCAAACCCAAGAATCTTCGCAAACCTTGCAAGAGAGACTTCATATTGTTGTCCTTCAATCATGAAATGTATCACAGATACCCGTCGGTATGGGCGACTCATACCAAAGTGTTGCAAAGAATTGAGCTATAACTTCCTCACTCCAATCATAGCGAAACCGCATAATATCCTTAAGATTGTGCTCCTCGATGGATGCAAGAGCTCTCTCGAAAATCAGGATCGTGGATGCCGAGCAATGAGACCAATGAATCCATTTCGACGCAACACACGGGTCTTCTTAGCATAATAGACAGAGTTGTAAAAATCACATTGAAACAAGCCGTGAAATCATGATCCGAGTGACACTTTTCAAACCGAAAAGGATCTTCGCTACGGAGAGACTTAACCATTGACCGACAATTATGCATATAGTCGACTCCTTTCCGACCCAAGGTATTAGGATCTTCTTCCTTTATCACAAAGAATACGGATAGAGAGTGGGTTAGGCATCACCTCAAACTCAAAACCCTCATTTGGCAAGTCAATATCAGAGGCTGTCTGAAGAACTTTGGCAGGGCGACCAGCAGTTTTCTTGCGCTGAGAGCGAGTAGGAAGCTTATTGCTGCCACGGCGGGACATAGAAACAATCCGAGCAAAGCTCCTCAATCCGGGCCGTGAGCATTAGCACCACCGCGAGATTTCTTCCTTCGTGGGGCCCGGTACGCGCTCCTCCTCCGCCATGTCGGCGTCGACTCAGATCACCATGTCCCACTAAACCCCCGACCGTAAGCTTCGCCTTCTTGGCACCGTGCTTAATCCGAGCCATTGCCGTAACACGCATAGAATAGTTGACATGAGAATCAAGAAGGAAGCAAGATCGATAGAGGGGAATGCGTAGGCGGCAACAGGGGCGGACCCACGTGGTATGCTAGGTGGTCCACCGCGACATAGAATAGTTGACATGAGAATCGAGAAGGAAGCAAGATCGATAGAGGGGAATGCGAGGCGGGCGGCAACCTCCACCGCGCGCTTTGGAAATTCCAACCGGTAACCTCAACCGTCGCTTGGAAATTCCCACATAGACAAAGGTGTGGACGACCATGGATCGATGCCGAGGGCGACGAGAGCAAAAGGCAGCACAAGATCTGAAGGAGACACCCGCGCACCAATGGACCACGGAATCCGGCTAGAACGCGGGAAATCGAGAGATCGGACGACGTACCTCCGGGGAGAAGAACGTGGGCGAAATCCACCAGAACACGCGCGGAGGAGCTCCACGTGCGGCCACCAAGCTCGGAGAGGTGTCCTCCACGTGCGGCACCGAAGGAAAGCGACGGGGAGGGAGCGAGGAGAGGTAGGTGGGGAGGACCGAGACGCGGGGGGGGGCCGGGGTGCGGCGGAGGTGTGGGTGCGGTAAGGAAGAAGGAGCGAACGACGGCGTTCGATCGGGCGCGCGACTGGCGGCTGCAATTCAGCGCGTTAGGAGGATAGGATTTTTGTCATCAAAGTAACAAAAGAGGCATCTAGCCCATGATAATTGATTTGTTCAATGCCAACATGTTATTTTGGTTATCAAATTTGGAATTAGAGTAAGTGTGGAGTTGTTCATATTATTATAATAATGTGTAATGTATAATGTATATATATGGTAATATGGGTCATTAATTATAATGGCTGCGCATGAAGTGTGCCGTACTTTTTACTTTTTTTTTTTGATTTTGATACTTTTTAGCAATGGTTGTACGAAACGGAGGGCATTCAAGAGAGGCAAGCTTTCTTTTATTATCCAAATGACGGGCGGAAATTCTAAGATGCAAGCATACATGAGTTCGAGCACAGCAGACATAAGTTCAGGTAGACATACATCTAATTTAGGCAGACACATCAGTTCGATCATGCGCCTAGTCACTTACAGAGCACACATAAGGTCACTTGGACCAGCAAAAGCACATAAACCACATTAGTTCACGAGACCAGCAAAAGTGCGATAGAATGATCACGCCAAGCCATCAAGAGCACTTGCAAAGAAGCGGTGGATGAGAAACTAAGATCCAAGCATACATGAGTTCAGGGGCACAACGGACTCAAGTTCGGGTAGAGCATATATACATCTAATTTAGGCGGAGACACATCGGTTCATACACCTAGTCACTTACACATAAGGTCACTTGGACCAGCAAAAGCACATAAACCACATTAGTTCATCGAGACCAGCCGAAGTGCGATAAAGATCATCTACTCCACGCCAAGCCATCTGGAGCACTTGCAACCTTCAAAACTTTATCTTCTCCATCTTTTTTTGTGTATTGCTCGGTCCATCTTCTTGCCTCACCCTATAACAGATGTCTATTAGTTAAAACATTCCATGCCATTTATATTGGCAAGCAAATAAGGAATAAGAAAGTACCTTTTAAGTGGCGCATTTATTCTACTGCGTTGCATGGACTTGACGAATTTTAAGATCCTAGCATAGTGGTAGAATAATGAAGAAAATGCTGCCCCCAAACCACTTGCCAAAGATCGTTCCGGGGGCTTGAACCAATCACAAGATCAAAGCCGCCAAATTCTCTAACATAGGCCTCAATCATTTCGGATGTCATAGTTCGCACATCATCAATCGAATTAGAATACCAAACAAGGTCCCATCCCACCAACTCCTCAGCATAGCACTCTTGTGCTCAGAAATCTCTACTGAAATAACTGCCTTCATGTGTATACCAAGCCTGTCAAGAGCCACCTCTGCTCCTCCAATACCAGAGAATAAAGATAACACATTTATTCCTTGTGGATACATATCCTTAAGGACCGACAAATGGTAAGCAACAAAAAGTATCAATCGAAATGTACTTCCTAGGGATCGATACCTCTCTCTATGGGAGATACCTCTGGTGTGATCCCTCGGAAAGCCAAGTAGAGACTCAATCTCATGAGGCTCTAGAGGAACAGGTGTGTTTTTGCCAATCCAAATTAGATTCCATTTCCTACACTGCTCCAACACATCTTGCATGATATCTGGAGGTGGTGGATCTGATGTGTTTCTAAGGGCAAAAGAGATCATGCGAGACACATCTGCACCAGAACAACGAGTCTGGATGGTATTGAGCTGTTTTCTTTGGTCCCATGATGGCCACCACCTCTTGGTATAAGGAAATGCGTTTTGTATTGTCATTTGGGGTATTGGGAGAGCTGACCTGTTCTCAACTGGCAGATTATGTATATACCCTCTTTTCCTTGAAGTAGCACAGAAGTACTTTGAGTCTACAAACTCCGGCTGAATATCATACAACTCTCTTGACATGGTAGTCCAAACACCTTCTGGAGCAAGAGCAAGATTCTCGTAGTAAAAGTATGGTGGACCCATAGCTTGTGGATTCAACGATCTGTCAACTTGGTCTTGTAAATTGGCCGAGGGCAAGTTAAATCCAACCATTGGATGTGGGAGATGCGGTTCATCAAAGCTACGATCTAATGGGCCTCTACTTCCCCGTGGTTGACCTCCATATCTCTTTCTCTTTTTTTGGGAATGAACCTTCCATTGTTTCTTCCTCCATATGAATTATCTGGGTTCAATATCGAGACAATTAAATTAGAACTAAATCTTATTGCGTACTTGTATGAACAAATCGCTAAGACAAACCTCATTGTCAAACAAGTTGCCACAAAGTAACCATCGGCCCCCGGAGGTCGTGAATCAAATATTGAACCCACCAAATCGAGAACGAGATGCATCCTTCCCCGATGGCATAAGGTGCATGATCGATGAACAGGGGCACTTGGAGCATACTTTGCCAAGGTCAAATAATGAACTCCAAAGATAAGTTAAAATAAAACAAGTGGACAAGGACAATCTGAAAGTGGTACAAATTCATACAACGTGGAAAAACAACCATTCTAGGTTTTCTCGGTTCAAGATTGCGACCAAGAGTCCCAACTATTGAATTTGAGGAAAATTACCAAAAACCGAGAGATAAACCAATAGAAAGTTTGACATATAGATATATAATTAAACATGAAAACATTTTATTCAACTAATATATTATGTACATGAGAGCATATCCTACTTAGAAATAGATGTTTGATTTGCCGAGGAATCTAAGGCGAGCAGAGGAGCATGGAACAAAGGTTCGAGAACACACCGCATATAGTAATAGCCGGTTCAACCTCGTTTCAGGAATCCCCATTTCAACTATGGATTTAAATTTACTCTGTCGATCCGTGACATATCTTGTAAGAAATCCCGTGGTAGAAAGCCCCATTCCGTTAGGCGTTTTACGGGCGTACGCCTAGGCGGGATCGATCGCTAGGCGACGGGCTTCGCCCTAGCGTCGCCTCGCGGCTAGCGCCAGTACTCGGTGACTAGGCGCGACTAGGCGCTAGGCGGTGGGTCAGCGCCTAGATTCCGCCTAGCGCCTAGCGAAACTTGGGTAGAAAGCACGAGAAAAGTACTAACACATAAACTAGGATTGCAACCAAAGAACAAAAATAACAATTGCTTGTAATGTGCATAAAAATCGCAAGTCATAAGTTCATAGCTATGGACAATTTTAGGAATTCTCACATGTATATATATAATGGGTCCCACAATCATCATTTTTATGTTTGTCTTGTTTCATAAGTTGAGAAAAATGGGAAATATCAGAAACTTTCATAAGTTCAGACTCATTCATTCAATCGGGTTCGAGACTTGTAGAATGGTGTAAGCTTCTCATCCAAGAAGAATTCAGCAAAGTCCTGTCAAGAACCGAAATATTGTAGGTATTAAATAGATGAGGCTTTGTAAAGAAATGTCACCAACTCCCTAGTCCCACCTCCCTAGTACTAGCGTAATCCCACATCGGCGTGACTCACGAGCTACATGAAGTCACATGCCAAACACCCGAAAGTACAATGCAAGTTCAATGTTGAACAAGAATGTTGTTGAACTTCGGAGCGCCTCCAATTCTTAGGATCAATGACCTTTTTGCATAAGTATAAAAAAGGGAATAGATGAAAACCCATAGCTAATTTTTTTAAGACGAATGAATACTATTACAGGGAGAAGGGGGTACAGAAAATGAGAGTTCTAGACTAGTCATACGCACTAACACACAAGATGATGAAATGCAATAGTCCCAAGTTTATGATCGACACAACTATTAAAGATCAAAGATTTTAGATTCATGGGAACATGTTGTTTTGGCCAAAATCAACCTTTTCTTGAAAGAGGTAGACTTCGGTCCTCACTAGTGGTTAATAAAGAGTCTACAGTTCCTATGCAAATGGGCACTAAACAATGGTGTCATCACATTATATGAGCGCCAAATAAAACGTTCCAATTTAAGATACATCACTGTATCTGGATCATATGTTTTCAAACAAACTATAAATCAAAATTATCAACTTGAAAAAAAAATATAGCAACAACGAGATTTTGGACTAGGAAACTTGATTTATTGGAGCCACAAAGAATTAGCAAGTACTCCATTCCAAATTATAAGACATTTTGGCTTTTCTAGATACGTTATAGACATCTAAGTGCATACCAAAACCTATGTATCTAGAAAACTCAAAATGTCTTATAATTTAGATGGAGGGAGTAGTTATTGTTAGCTCAATAGTTCGAGTGTTAATCATGGGTAATATGCTCCGGTTAGTTTTACCCAATTCAACTCAAATGAGGTTACACGAGTCAACTAAGCTTAAGTGTAAATAATATCTAAAAAGAATGAACTCTTTTGCGAGATATGAGTGCGAGAAAAAATTATAAATACAAGTTGAGAATTGTGAGGCATTTTTATCATTTTAAGATCAGAATGGCCAAAGGAAGAATTTTAAATTTCTTTTTCTTCTAGGCATGTATCATCCTTCCGGTGGCCAAATCTCCAACACCGATGCAAATAAGCAATTAATAGGGTTGGTACGAGTCTAAAGCCCAAAATGATTTATGCAAAAACATACTAACTTGCTAACGGGCTATCTACTTCGGTGGAGGGAAAATAATAGGCTATCTACTTCCAGACTCCAGGGAAAATAACATGCTATCTACTTCGGTCTGAGGGAAAATAACAGTTAATACTTCGAGGACTCGGGGAAAATTCCCCCATAAACACGGAAAACAATCGTACAATAATACTCTCACCTATGTTACTCCACATATCAGCACTATGAGAACAATTTACCATTAGTTTCATTTGATGGCCAATTCGACACAAAAGATCATGAATCATACATGGTCGGATCACATACTTGTTAGATGATGGATCTAGCTATGCACCCAAAAAAAAACAAATGATGGATCTAACTGCAATAAAGGTGCCTAGAAGTGATAATGCGGATCAGGCTGAGGTTTCTAGAAGGGCCAGAGGTAAGTTCAGCAATGATGATTTATTAAAATAAAGCACTAATTTGAGCACATCTTAGAAGGGCAGGCCTGGTGCAGTGGTGAGAGTGGTTGAGTCACCAGGTTGTGGTTCAAGTAGCCTCTCCGCAGATTTTGCGGGGAAAGGCTTGCCTCGGTTTATCCCTTCCTATAGACCCCCAATCGTGTGGGAGCCTCCGGAGAATGGGTCTACCACTCTATCCTTTTTAATTTGATCACATCTAAACTATGTGATTGGATAAAAGTTTTCGTGGACTACGAAGATGTCAAAGGAAGCATCGTTGTAACTTGTATGAGTATGGCATTGCTCATGAAGTTAATATCATGAACTCATGGTTCCGATAGCCATGCATAGTTAGACAAAAAAAAAGATCCATGAAAATTTTCTCTTACTTGATCCGATAAGTATTCACACAATTGAACTTCACTTCATTAATCCGCAGAACCGGCACGATGGGAAACTCTCCATGGTTTTGCACACACACACCAAAAAAAAAAAAAAAAAAAAAAGGAACCTCTTTTTGTAATGCGGTGTTAGAAGAAGCCTGCCCAATCCTTCGAAGCATCGCGGGATATTGCTAATGGCTTTACTAGTATACTACCGCAAACTTGAAGTTAACATTCTTTTGAACTAAAATTCTTCCTTTGGTTCGAGCGGTCGCATCATTAATAGTCAAGTACTCAAGTTGACTACTTAATGATTCTAGTGCAAGGGCATTCAACTTTTGCATGCATACCAAGTGCCATCAAAGCTAGCAATACCGTGACATAAACAAAGTTGCGAATTCATGCACTTCTCACATTAACAAGATCAAGTTTCACTTAGGACTGCAATTTGTCAATGATCAAGGTGATAGAGCATATCAAGTCACGGGACTTATACCACATGAGTGCTAAAAAAGAAGGGTTACAAGGGCGGTTTCATTTCTGTTTTAGTTCTTGTTATGAGGGCATCATTATCCATCGTGAATGAAAGCATTTATGTTCCATGTGATATGAGCGTGGATTAGGTGATACAGGACAAAATAGAATAGGTTGACTTAATTACATTTCTCGAATAGAATTGAAGTAACAAAGTAGACTGGCTTTCTAGTACAGCCTATGTAGCTAGGTGCTGTTTGAAAACCAAAGAAACAAGTGCAAGTAAAAGTAAGAAACCTTATGGTCTTCGCCATAAGTAGGCCTACTTACTGGATTAACATGAAACAAGTTAAACGAAGAAGTAAACACATGCATAGAAGGTTTCTCAAAAGAATAAAGTAAGCATGTAAAGGGGGCACATCAAAATACCTCAGAATCAAGAGAGCTGCGGTGCTTCCTCCACTAGCATCCTTACCATCCCCATTTTTAAAATTTCATCATCATCACTGTCATCAACAGTTTGGGGGGAACAACCAGATGCAAAGCCATTATCCACATTGTGGCCATTAGCTTGTACCTACATTTGGCATCACATTGTAAATAGAAACTCTCTTTGACACCATGCAATATATAGCATCAGCAAAGAATAACTGATACAAACAATGAATACATGGTAAGATAGAAGACACCCGATTAATGAATTTGCTAATACAAGCATTGAATACATGGTAAGATAGAAGATGCCCGATTAATGAATTTGTTCCATTATCTCCTGGAGAAAAGGGCCTGACAGATAGAGCATATAAAATCACCAAGAATCTAAGTAAATGAGATGAATGGATGACTAGCCAAGTACCATTGTCCTTCATGGCCTCTAGAATACTCTCTTGTGCAAAACCCATCCCCATTGCAATTAGAAACATTAAAATCAGCCCCACAAACAAATAGAAACATCTTAAAATCAATATTTACTTGTTTTTTAATATACGAGCTCAAATGAACCAAACCATTAGTGCTTTTAAATATTCCACTATTAATCATAATCATATTCCAACCACCAGTCCCGTCACATGAGTTGATTGCAAAAGACCATGGCAATGGTTGGAAATTTCATTGTCTTTTCGAGTAACTATTTTTCAGTAACTTTTGTTGGTTAAGCAAAATTGTGATTTTCCCAATACCCTGCATTCAGAATTGTATCACACTATTCATGAAAGTGTCGCATTTAAGTGTGACACTAAGTTAAGTTATTCTGAGGGTCACCAAAGCTTCATATTTGCTAGTGTCCTTGTACTTTATATCCGATATATACATTATTATTTAACAATTTAAAATGAGGACTCATTTTTTACTCTCTTTTTAAGAACCTAAAATCTTGCGTAGAATTTTCTATATATGCCTAAAGTCATTACAAACCTTGTTGCTGGTTGCTGAATTTTCTATATATGCCTAAAATCTTTTAAGAATTTCTCACCCCCACAATATCATAGTTCTCCAGTCAACCTAACTATGTCCTGATTGCTGAAGATTAACAAACTTCAATGATAGTTGTTTGTGTATCTAAGCACTTACTATCTTTGTATAGCAGTACACACTTTATCAACAAGAAAGAGCGCAAAATTCATCAAACCGTGGTACACTCAAAATTACTCATATGGAAAGGGAAAAAAAAGGCCAATCAAAGCTGCAAGCAGCTCATGCACTAGCCACGGCGCAAGGTCGCAAGTATTTCTAGTTATCAAGAATTGGGTTTCACACATGATCCGTCGCTCACAAGCTCTGGACGACCGCCGCACCAAAGGAGCTCCACAGGCGCCGAGGTTGCCAACGGTGGCAAAGTCGAGTTGCACCTAAACAAACAACCATGTATTAGAAAGAATGCGAGCATATGGACAATCAAAGTTTAGAGACCGCATGTCTCAAGTGCCTTTCTTGACGGCTTTTCGGAAACGTAGCTACGAATCGGTATAAATGATGGTGACAACGGGGGCACCCGATAAAAAGCAATTTTTCAACATAGTCTCTTTCCCCCACTTCAAAAGAACCACTTCATACACCAAAACATGGAATGAAGTCATCACGGGGCTTTGCACTTGACATGAAATGCAGTTTACTACTATAAGAAAAAGCTCGTGAACTTATACTCAATTTAGAACCCTAGTGGCTAATTGATTTTGTCGAGATAAAACGAGTCTGAGCTCAAGGTAAGCTTTTATTTTGCCCTATAATTCTACGTCGCCGCTGGCCTAGTCACTTCAAACTTCTGCTGCCCTTCATAGAGGTAGTAGGATAAACAAGCAAACATGGAGTTTATTAGCATATATGGTATTAGGGAAACGTGACACATTTTATAAAACTATAGCATAACAAACCAAGAATACTACAATGTGCTAGAATGAATGAACAAGTACACCGGTATGCGGAGGACCTAGCCCTTTCCTCTCACCATTTCTCAAAGAAAACCAAGTTGAGACAAGCATCACACCTTAAAAACTACCTACACTTGCACATTGCAGCTTTGCTTTACGAAAGAGGAGCCAATTGATTTGGCAAAAGCATAGATAAGGACATTTGTAGCCATATTATTAATATACAAAGTAGTATTTTCTTGGAAACTTGTGGAAAATATTAGCGATATTCCGTAATTCGAGATAATGAAATCCTAGTCGGCGGAGACAAATATAAAGTACCACATGAAATGAAAATAAATTAGTTTTTGCATTTTGGAACATATTGACAAATTACAATGGTTGGAGAGGCATCAAGAGGCATTTGGTGTGTCTATGATTTGTGGGCCCATAAGTCGTGAGGCATCAATGCCTAGGCATCGAGGCATTTGGTGTGTCTATGATTTGTGGGCCCATAAGATGTGAGGCATCGTGATGCCTCGGATTTGGGGGGAAATTAGACTCCAATAAAAGAGTCACAATGGCTTTTTTGTAGTTTATTTTTTAACCAAGGGTAGAAAAGTACTTTTATAATTGTAATTTTGATGTTTGACTAGTATTTTCTTTATTAAAAAAGATGAACAATTTTATTTTTAATTTACGTTCATTGTCTCGTACTCCCATTAGGGTTCATTCTACGTAGCGATGTTTTTCTGGTTGCTACAAGCCTGGCTACAGACGCTGGGCTGGTTGACTACCGCTTCCTAGCCAAGAGATATCGCACCGCGCAACTACAACCGCCGCGTGGCTGCTACCACGGCCACCACGGCCCATGTGGCGACCGCTGATAGCTTCCTCTCGTGGCCACCCGCGTCAAGGGAGCCCACATGCGCGCCGGGCCAGCCTCCCCACATGCCTCATGGGCCATCGCGCGGCCTGGGAGATCCGCGCTCTACTACACACGCGATCACACAAAGAAAGACTGTTTTTTAGGGATAAAGTGCTCGATCTCTCGCCGGCCTATAGCTAAGCACGTTGTTAAGTACAAAATTCTGCGGGGCTCCATACATCATGATATGAAACAAAATCTCATTTAAATTAAAAAAATACAGCATCACAATTCTTTAGAAATAAAGCAAGAGCACTTATATGGATTCGATATGGACTACCGGATGGTAGTGACAAACTACTCCCGATTGATAAACTACTAGCCTAGTTATACCTGCACATCGAAGGAACCAAAGAACTAACAAGATGCACTTCAATCTTCTTTATTCTTCGCTTCAATATATGGTAGTGACACTATAGTCCTCATCTCGTAGTCTCGGCTATTTGCACTTTCGGCTTGCCGACATAATTCATCATGAAATTTCTCTATTTGCCCCTTTGTGTTGGAAGGGAAACAATTGAAGCAATGTTCTTCCAGCTAAG